>WNWK01013054.1:0-56923 GCA_009830355.1 Cherax destructor | reverse complement strand
TAATAAAATGAAAAAAAAAAAAATCCGATATATTGAAACTAAGTGATTTGTGATCGCTTTCTCCAAGCTCTTCATTAACCTCAAGATTATTAATTAGTGATTCTTTGTTGGCAAGAACCAAATCAAGCAGGTTGCTACCTCTAGTTGGTTCTGTCACAAACTGTTTTAAAAAACAATCTGAACTGTATCAAGAAAGTCACTAGACTCAAGATTACCTGTCACATTGTTCCAATCAATTTGTCTAAAGTTAAAATCTCCCATTAACACAACATTTTCATATCTAGACGCCTTATGAATTTCGTCCCATAGCAGCTTACTGCTCCTATCCAGGCTTGGGGGCCTGTAAATCACACCCAAATTATTTTTCACGACCATTGAGAAACTGTAGCCAAACAGATTCTGTGTCCGATGTTTCTAATCTTATATCTTGTCTAACACAACAGTTTAAATTATCTCTGACATACATCGCCACTCCACCAGCCTTCCTGTTGACCCTATCAGTGTGGAATAGTTTATATCCCGGTATGTTGCACTCGGAAGGCATTTCTCTATCTTTCAGGTTGAACCAGGTCTCTGTTATAGCAATAATATCTATGTTACCTGCACTTGCAAGTAATCTTAGCTCATCTATCTTATTTCTTAGACTTCTACCATTTGTATAGTAAACCTTAAAGGAGCTAGTCACTCGTTGCCCTCTACTATCTTTGTTTGTTTGTTTGTTGATCAATTGCTTTGCCTTTACTAGCAACTTTATTTTGAATATTGTCTTTTAAATATATCCCTGGGGTATCCTGGTAATATCTGCTGTTTTCAGGCCTAATACTACAGCCTGATTGTTTCCCACAAACACCCATACCTCTATAATCTATCAGTTTAAAGTCCTAGACAAGTCTGGCTTCTTTCTTTGATCATATAAAATTTTGATTCCCAAATTGATCTGAGGATGATGGTCAAAGCATCAGGGGAAAGATCGCACGACAGTATTTCTCAAACAGTATCAGAGACGATTGTTGGAGAGCCTTCAGATGACTCAGTGCTCCCAAAGAGAGAGAGAGAGAGAGAGAGAGAGAGAGAGAGAGAGAAGAGAGAGAGAGAGAGAGAGAGAACAGATTCATCTTTTCTAATTCCAGTATTCTTGACAAACCATCCAGATTCTTCAACAAAGCCAACAACAGCACAGAACCTCCAACACCTCTGCTACTAAGAAAAAATTTCATCGAACCCATCACAACTATTCCCTACAAAATGTGGCGGGTATATACCATTCCCTACAAAATGTGGCATTTTTCAAGTATACATGTAGACCAATTGGGAGGGAATTCAGACGTTCACGCATTGGTAATTTTCCCATAGACCAAAATGAGAATCGATCATTGACCAAATAAACAAATGCTTAAAGAGTCTTGGAGGTGGACTTCAGCCGTCGCTTGATCATTGATCGACTAGAAACTCGGGTCTCCAACAACACCGAATGTCTGTGATATATACATGACCTTTAGAATTCAATTTCTTTCCAGTACTTTTTTCATCGTGAGATTCTCTCACTCACAATACCTCCACTATTTCCTCTCTTAAAGTGCTCCCTCATACAGTGTCCTCATACTTAGCAAATTTCTCTTTACGTAAAGCTTGCTAGAAGGTCTGGTCTCCTATCTTGTGTCATCCTTCAGGGCCTAAACCTCTCCAGTAGTGTGTACAACTTACAACTAGTAATGTGTACAAGTTTTACCTAGTAATGTGTACAAGATCTAACTAGTAATGAGTACAATTTTAACAAGTATTGATAAATCCTAACTAGTAATGAGCATAAGTTCTAACTAGTAATGAGAACAAGCTCTAACTAGTAATGAGAACAAGTTCTAGTAATGAGAACGAATTTTAGTAATGAGAACAAGTTCTAGTAATGAGAACAAGTTCTAGTAATGAGAACAAGTTCTAGTAATGAGAACTAGTTCTAACTAGTAATGAGAACAAATTCTAACTAGAAATGAGAACAAGTTCTAGTAATGATAACATAGTGCTAACTTCAGTTGTTATTATTAAGCAAAGAACAATCCCGCTAACCAACCAAATTTATTAAGAAACAAAAATTTACGAAAAAATTGTTTGTGAGGTGACAACTGCAGTGTCCTTCACTCTGAGTGATCTCAGGTGAGAACTGCAGTGTCCTTCACTCTGAGTGATCTCAGGTGAGAACTGCAGTGTCCTTCACTCTGAGTGATATCAGGTGAGAACTGCAGTGTCCTTCACTCTGAGTGATCTCAGGTGAGAACTGCAGTGTCCTTCACTCTGAGTGATCTCAGGTGAGAACTGCAGTGTCCTTCACTCTGAGTGATCTCAGGTGAGAACTGCAGTGTCCTTCACTCTGAGTGATCTCAGGTGAGAACTGCAGTGTCCTTCACTCTGAGTGATCTCAGGTGAGAACTGCAGTGTCCTTCACTCTGAGTGATCTCAGGTGAGAACTGCAGTGTCCTTCACTCTGAGTGATCTCAGGTGAGAACTGCGGTGTCCTCCCCTCTGAGTGATCTCAGGTGAGAACTGCAGTGTCCTTCACTCTGAGTGATCTCAGGTGAGAACTGCAGTGTCCTTCACTCTGAGTGATCTCAGGTGAGAACTGCAGTGTCCTTCACTCTGAGTGATCTCAGGTGAGAACTGCAGTGTCCTTCCGTCTGAGTGATCTCAGGTGAGAACTGCAGTGTCCTTCACTCTGAGTGATCTCAGGTGAGAACTGCAGTGTCCTCCACTCTGAGTGATCTCAGGTGAGAACTGCAGTGTCCTTCCGTCTGAGTGATCTTAGGTGAGAACTGCAGTGTCCTTCACTCTGAGTGATCTCAGGTGAGAACTGCAGTGTCCTTCCCTCTGAGTGATCTCAGGTGAGAACTGCAGTGTCCTTCCCTCTGAGTGATCTCAGGTGAGAACTGCAGTGTCCTCCACTCTGAGTGATCTCAGGTGAGAACTGCAGTGTCCTTCCCTCTGAGTGATCTCAGGTGAGAACTGCAGTGTCCTTCCTCTGAGTGATCTCAGGTGAGAACTGCAGTGTCCTTCCTCTGAGTGATCTCAGGTGAGAACTAGTGTCCTCCACTCTGAGTGATCTCAGGTGAGAACTGCAGTGTCTTTCCTCTGAGTGATCTCAGGTGAGAACTGCAGTGTCCTCCTCTGAGTGATCTCAGGTGAGAACTGCAGTGTCCTTCCTCTGAGTGATCTCAGGTGAGAACTGCAGTGTCCTTCACTCTGAGTGATCTCAGGTGAGAACTGCAGTGTCCTCCTCTCAGAGTGATCTCAGGTGAGAACTGCAGTGTCCTTCACTCTGAGTGATCTCAGGTGAGAACTGCAGTGTCCTCCACTCTGAGTGATCTCAGGTGAGAACTGCAGTGTCCTTCCCTCTGAGTGATCTCAGGTGAGAACTGCAGTGTCCTTCACTCTGAGTGATCTCAGGTGAGAACTGCAGTGTCCTTCACTCTGAGTGATCTCAGGTGAGAACTGCAGTGTCCTTCACTCTGAGTGATCTCAGGTGAGAACTGCAGTGTCCTTCACTCTGAGTATCTCAGGTGAGAACTGCAGTGTCCTCCCTCTGAGTGTCTCAGGTGAGAACTGCAGTGTCCTTCACTCTGAGTGATCTCAGGTGAGAACTGCAGTGTCCTCCACTCTGAGTGATCTCAGGTGAGAACTGCAGTGTCCTTCACTCTGAGTGATCTCAGGTGAGAACTGCAGTGTCCTTCACTCTGAGTGATCTCAGGTGAGAACTGCAGTGTCCTCCTCTCTGAGTGATCTCAGGTGAGAACTGCAGTGTCCTTCACTCTGAGTGATCTCAGGTGAGAACTGCAGTGTCCTCCACTCTGAGTGGTCTCAGGTGAGAACTGCAGTGTCCTTCACTCTGAGTGATCTCAGGTGAGAACTGCAGTGTCCTCCACTCTGAGTGATCTCAGGTGAGAACTGCAGTGTCCTTCACTCTGAGTGGTCTCAGGTGAGAACTGCAGTGTCCTTCACTCTGAGTGGTCTCAGGTGAGAACTGCAGTGTCCTCCACTCTGAGTGATCTCAGGTGAGAACTGCAGTGTCCTCCACTCTGAGTGATCTCAGGTGAGAACTGCAGTGTCCTCCTCTCTGAGTGATCTCAGGTGAGAACTGCAGTGTCCTCCACTCTGAGTGATCTCAGGTGAGAACTGCAGTGTCCTTCACTCTGAGTGATCTCAGGTGAGAACTGCAGTGTCCTTCACTCTGAGTGATCTCAGGTGAGAACTGCAGTGTCCTTCACTCTGAGCGATCTCAGGTGAGAACTGCAGTGTCCTTCACTCTGAGTGATCTCAGGTGAGAACTGCAGTGTCCTCCCCTCTGAGTGATCTCAGGTGAGAACTGCAGTGTCCTCCACTCTGAGTGATCTCAGGTGAGAACTGCAGTGTCCTTCACTCTGAGTGATCTCAGGTGAGAACTGCAGTGTCCTTCACTCTGAGTGATCTCAGGTGAGAACTGCAGTGTCCTTCACTCTGAGTGATCTCAGGTGAGAACTGCAGTGTCCTTCACTCTGAGTGATCTCAGGTGAGAACTGCAGTGTCCTTCCCTCTGAGTGATCTCTACAAGAACTTTTTCTACGAACGTGGAAGAACAGGGTCATGTAGAACTGATCCAGAAGCTACAACAACGACCCATTACTGCCATTACTGCCATTACTGCCATTACTGCCATTACTGCCATTACTGCCACTACTACCACTATAATTACTACCACTACTACCACTACCCCTACTACCACTACTACTACTATTACCACTATCACTACTATTATTACCACTACTACCACTACCACTAATACCACTACTACCAATGCTACCATCACTAGCACCACTACCACTACTACTACCATTACCACTACTACCAATGCTACCATCACTAGCACCACTACCACTACTACTACTACCACTACCACTACTACCACTAGCACTACTACCACTACTACTAACACTACAACTACTACTACCACTTCAGTAAAACTACTACCACTATTACCACTACTGCTACCACTACTACTACTACTACTACTTCCAATACTATTACTACTACCACTACCACTCCTACCACTACTACTACCACTACCACTACTACCACTACCACTACTACCAATGCTACTATCACTACCACTGCCACTACTACCACTGCAACTACTACCACTATTACTACCGCTACCACTACCACTACTATCAGTACTACCACTACTACCACTAGCACTACTACCACTACCATTACCACCACTACCACTACTACCACTACCACTACTACCACTACCACTACTACCACTACCTCTACTACCAATGTTACCATCACTAGCACCACTACCACTAGCACTACTACCACTACTACTACCACTACCACTACTACTAACACTAATACTACCACTAAAACTGCTACAACTATTACCACTACTGCTTCCACTACCACTAACACTACTACTACTACCACTGCCACTACTACTACCACTACTATTATTACTACCACTACCACTCCTACCACTACCACTACTACCAATGCTACTATCACTACCACTACTACCACTATTACTACCGCTACCACTACTATCAGTACTACCACTACTATCAGTACTACCACTACTACCACTAGCAGTACTACCACCACCACTACCACTACCACCACCACCACTACCACTACTACCACTATTACTACCGCTACCACTACTATCAGTACTACCACTACTATCAGTACTACCACTACTACCACTAGCAGTACTACCACCACCACTACCACTACCACCACCACCACTACCACTACTACCACTACCACCACCACCGCTACCACTACTCAGATAAAGGGACAGAAGGGTCACCTTGCGGGATCTGGACAATACCGACGGTTGCTCCACTGACGATGTCACTGAAGAGCTCCTTACGAGGGTCGTACCTCGGGAGCCACGCCAGCACGGGTAAACGCGCCACAACCAAGCCCCACACACGCCTTCGTGAGCACCGGAACCACGCCCGCACCATCCTGCGCCACTCAGCGCGCCATCCTGCAAGTACCAACAACTTTATGGATCACCTAGACCAAGAGACAGACAGACACTTTAGAGATAAAGCACATTTATAAAATACTATAAAAAATACGTATCTATAAAAGTTATATATAAATTATAATTATTGGAAATAGACTTACCGAGGCCGGACTTGAGATCCAAAATTCGTTATTTTTTATATAGATTTTTTATAATAAACACAGATACTGATTTTTAGAAAGCCTGAAGCATGAACAGCATTCATAATTTCACATGGACACACCCACACACTCATACACACAGGGGGAATATGATAACAACATATAAAATACTGAGAGAAATCGACAAGGTAGACAGAGACAGGATGTTCCAGAGATGGGACACAGAAACAAGGGGACACAATTGGAAATTGAAGACTCAGATGAGTCACAGGGATGTTAGGAAGTATTTCTTCAGTCACAGAGTTGTCAAGAAGTGGAATAGTCTGGAAAGTGATGTAGTGGAAGCAGGAACCATACATAGCTTTAAGAAGAGGTATGATAAAGCTCATGGAGCAGGGAGAGAGTGACCTAGAAGCGACCAGTGAAGAGGCAGGTCCAGGAGCTGAGTCTCGACCCCTGCAACCACAAATAGGTGAGTACACACACATACAGTTGACCCCAGCAGGTCTTGTGTATTGTGAGTCATTATCTGTTTGACTCGTGTTGCAGTATTATACTCTCATGATGATAATAATAGTAGTAGTAGTAAGTAATAATAATAATAATAATAATAATAATAATAATAATAATAATAATAATAATAATAATAATAATAATAATAATAATAATAATAATATGATAATAATAATTTTCAAATTCTATATGCATAAAGAATCCAACAATCTAAGTTCAAGAGAGAGAGAAGGAAAAAACCACGGTACGGGTGGGGCTCGAACTCGCGGCAAGTGAGTCGTAAAGCTCCAGGCCAGTGAGTAAGCCACTGGACCAGCTGGCTACTATAAGATTCATCCAACTAAGTATATTTATACACCATAGGGAGGTTAGCATGGGCCACCACTGTGACCAAAAATACAAGTTTTTACACATAAATCTCCTGCCAGCTGGTCCAGTGGCTTACACGCTGGCCTGGAGTTTTACGACTGACTTGCCGTGAGTTTGAACCCCACCCGTAACCTGGTTTCTTTGCATCGTGTCATTATTGTCACAAAAATTTAAGGAGTGGTCATTTTCTCTGAATTCTCTCGAATTTGTGGGTGAGAAGGGCGAGGTAAAGGGCGACCAGTCCTGGTGGAAGCACCTCCCTGCTTTGATGCGAGGTAGAGGGCGACCAGTCCTGGTGGAAGCACCTCCCTGCTTTGATGCGAGGTAGAGGGCGACCAGTCCTGGTGGAAGCACCTCCCTGCTTTGATGCGAGGTAGAGGGCGACCAGTCCTGGTGGAAGCACCTCCCTGCTTTGATGCGAGGTAGAGGGCGACCAGTCCTGGTGGAAGCACCTCCCTGCTTTGATGCGAGATAGAGGGCGACCAGTCCTGGTGGAAGCACCTCCCTGCTTTGATACTATGTTCTGGAAGTACCGTCAAGAAGTACCAGTATTACGCAGTGTACAGTGTGGACATTAATTGCTATACACAGTATGTGAGCCAAGATGTATAGGGATACTTTATTAAACACGAAGTATGAACCACTTGTTAGGGACTTATTAAGTTAAATAAGAAGAAACTTGAAGGTAAAGTAGATAAATGGCTGAGAGAAACGACAAGTGTTGTATATGTGTCTGATTTTTCCAGGTAAAGTTCAAATAATATTAGTGAAAGTTTCTTTCTAATTTTAAACTAACATACCTATCGTAGGATAGTGTAATGTAGTTTATTTTTCCCGATACTCTCTATACTCAGGAGGCTTAAAAATCCCAATACTTTACATTGTTAACTATAACTTGTAAGGGATATCATTATTTTGAAAGAAATTAGTTACCATTAACAGTTCCAAATCAAAATGAACCCAATTAGAAGATAAACAGAAATCCCTATTGAATTAGAATCCTGATGGTATTAACAACATTCATGCTTGGGACGATACACAAAACCAGTCACCTTACTATTAAGAAGGAGGAATTATTATCCTTCTGGACCTCTGTCTGGTGGCAAAAGCTTTCGCTTCACACGGTGTGCGTCCGGATTCGATTCCCAGCGAGGGTGAAAACATTGGACGTGTTTCTTTAGACTGGTTGTCTATGTTTATCCATCAGTAAAATGGTGTGGATCGCATCCTGGGACAAAACTTACCTAATTTGCCCGAAATGCTCTGGATAACAAGGGGCTTTCTATATAGTAGTATGACACTGATGTCAGCTATGGTCTGTATACCTTGTACATGTACTTGTAGTAAATAAAGGTATTATTTTTATATTATTATTATTATTATATTACACACACACACACACACACACACACACACACACACACACACACACACACAGGAGGAGGTGTTGATTCACCGGGAAGTCTCCCGGCCCGGGTCTTTACCAGATGGCGACCCGGCTCCGGCTCCCTGGCGTGGGAGTAGCAGAGACCTAAGTCTCCCATGGGAGGGGGTACCCCTCAGCGGTGGGACCAACTGGTCCCAGGCCTAGCCATATTCGCCCACAAGGACGAGGCAGGTAGGTAGCTAGTTGCTAGGCCCCTCTGGTCTGCCACCTTCCCCGCCCCAAGGAGGCTGACGGGTAGGGCAGGCTTGCGAGCCGCAGATGGTAGCAAGCTCTAGCCTTAGCACCTACCCTGCCCTAGAAGGGCTGGGCATGGTGATCGACCCACACACACACACACACACAATATATATATATATATATATATATATATATATATATATATATATATATATATATATATAATATATAATATATAGAGAGAGAGAGAGAGAGAGAGAGAGAGAGAGAGAGAGAGAGAGAGAGAGAGAGAGAGAATACCACCTCCCTATGTATGTATGTATGTATATCAGATATAATTTTGGCATTAGTTGGCAGTGTAAGACTGTATAACACAGTGTAAGACAGTGTAAGACAGTGTAAGACAGTGTAAGACTGTATAAGACAGTGTAAGACAGTGTAAGACTGTATAAGACAGTATAAGACAGTGTAAGACAGTGTGAGACAGTGTCAGAGGTAACAGAGGTAAGTAATGACATTGTGTAACTTGCCTATATTTTTATGCAAAACTAAACGTAGAAAATAAAAGAATAAAAATAACTCAGCAGGAGAGCATAAGACTGCAACATGAGTCAGACAGATAATGAACCACAACACACAATATCTGGTGGGGTCAATTGTGACTCACTTATTTGTGGTTCCAGGGGTCGAGTCGTGTGTGTGTGCACATGCATATTTGTACTCACCTATTTGTGGTTGCAGGGGCCGATTCATAGCTCCTGGCCCAGCCTCTTCACTGGTCGCTACTAGGCCACTCTTCATGCTCCATGAGCTTTATCACACCTTTTCTTAAAGCTATGTATGGATCCTGCTCCACTGCATCACTTCCCAGACTATTCCACTTCCTGACAACTCTGTGACTGAAGAAATACTTCCTAACATCCCTGTGGTTCATCTGAGTCTTCAACTTCCAACTGTGACCCCTTGTTGTTGTGTCCCATCTCTAGAACATCCTGTCTCTCTCCACCTTATCGATTCCCCTCAGTATTTTATATGTCGTTATCATATCCTCCCTATCTCTCCTATCCTCCAATGTCGTCAGGTCGATCTCCCTTAATCTCTCTTCGTAGGACATGCCCCTTAGCTCCGGGACTAGTCTTGTTGCAAACCTTTGTACTTTCTCTAGTTTCCTTACGTGCTTGGCTAGGAGTGGGTTCCAAACTGGTGCTGTATACTCCAATATAGACCTAACGTACACGGTGTACAGGGTCCTGAATGATTCCTTATTTAGATGTAGGAATGCTGTCCATAGGTTTGCTAGGCGCCCCTATGCTGCAGCAGTTATTTGGTTGATGTGCGCCTCAGCAGATGTGCCTGGTGTATGTATGTGTGTGTTTGTGTACGTGTGTGTGTGTGTGTGTTTGTGTGTGTGTGAACTCACTTGGTGTATGCTGTGATTGATGTCGGGATAAAGATGTTACAAACCTGCTTGGTTTACACGGGGAGTTGTACTGGTAGTTGTGACGTCTCTGTGCCAGGGTGACAGTGCGTGACACCTACCTGGTTTACACGGGGAGTTGTACTGGTAGTTGTGACGTCTCTGTGCCAAGGTGAGTGTGGGACGAACCACATGGACCTGACCTGTACAGGTGTTGTCCCTGGAGGAGGATACTGGGGAGAAGTCACCCTCATCTTCGATCTGTCAATACAAAAACATTCTAATGTATTCTCTTACGGCAACGTAATAATTAAAGTTACTTAATTATATGGTATATTATTGCTCTTAAAAGAGCTTTCTTATGTAGCATATTATATCTCCTGGAGTATCATATTAAATCTCCTGGATATCATATTATATCTCCTGGATTATCATATTAAATCTCCTGGATATCATATTATATCTCCTGGAGTAGCATATTATATCTCCTGGAGTAGCATATTATATCTCCTGGAGTATCATATTATTTCTCCTGGAGTATCATATTATATCTCCTGGAGTATCATATTATATCTCCTGGAGTATCATATTATATCTCCTGGAGTATCATATTATATATCATGGAGTATCATATTATATCTCCTGGAGTATCATATTATATCTCCTGGAGTATCATATTATATCTCATG
Organism: Cherax destructor; assembly: GCA_009830355.1. Lineage (NCBI taxonomy): Eukaryota > Metazoa > Arthropoda > Malacostraca > Decapoda > Parastacidae > Cherax > Cherax destructor. Next base: position 46,152 of record WNWK01013054.1, on the reverse strand, counting down.
GAGTATCATATTATATCTCCTGGAGTTCCATATTATATCTCTTGGAGTATCATATTAAATCTCCTGGAGTATCATATTATATCTCCTGGAGTATCATATTATATCTCCTGGAGTATCATATTATATCTCATGGAGTATCATATTATATCTCATGGAGTATCATATTATATCTCATGGAGTATCATATTATATCTCCTAGAGTATCATATTATATCTCCTGGAGTATCATATTATATCTCCTGGAGTATCATATTATATCTCCTGGAGTATCATATTATATCTCTTGGAGTATCATATTATATCTCCTGGAGTATCATATTATATCTCCTGGAGTATCATATTATATCTCATGGAGTATCATATTATATCTCATGGAGTATCATATATCTCATGGAGTATCATATTATATCTCATGGAGTATCATATTATATCTCCTAGAGTATCATATTATATCTCCTGGAGTATCATATTATATCTCCTGGAGTATCGTCTCTCTATGTCATATTATCTCTTAAAGTTAATTTCCTCTATATTATATCTCTTAAAATAGATTTCCTTTATATTAAATCACTTAGTTTCCTTATGGAATATATATGAAATATTTTTCAACAAGAGCTTAGATGGAAAAATAAACACATAAGCAGTATAATGTGATCCTTTATTGACAACGTTTCGCCCACGCAGTGGGCTTTATCGAGTCACAGACAGATCTACCTGGAAAAAGAGTAACATGAGTATTTATAAGATTTAGTCAGGTGGAGAATGCTGGGTCAGGTGGAGAATGCTGGGTCAGGTGGAGAAAGCTGCATGTGACAATCTTAAAAGTAGTGTGATAGTTAAAAACATTGTGTGACTTAAAGGACCTGCAGTGTACCATTCTTGAGTTCTAGATGGGATAGGGTTGAAGAAGTTTCTTGGCAATAGGTTCAGCTATATTGTAGAAGCCGTTGTTCTGGTTGAAGTTGTTGGATATACAGATAAGTGATGACTCCAGGATTCTTCGGTATTGAATGTTGTCTTCTCTGGCGATGAGTCTTGCGTTTCTGTAGTTGATTAAATGGTTGTGTAAATTTCGGTGTTGAACACAGGCATTTCTTGAGTCGTCAGATCTGCCTGCGTACTGGTGTTCTGAAATACGTGTTTGGAGGTCTCTGGATGTTTCGCCAACGTATAATTTGCTGCAGTCATTACAAGGAATTGTGTATACCCCTGCAGTGGATTGAAGCTTGTCCTGTCTGTTACTGGTAATGTCCTTGATGGTGGTGGATGTGGAGGTGGATACTCGGAATGAGGTATTGGAAAAAATGTTGGAAACGTGTTTGGAAATGGAGTTGGTGGGGAGGACTATGTATCTCTTCTCAGCAGTGTCTTCTCTGGGTGTGTTGAAGATGTTTAATGCCCGTCGTCTACAGTCTCTAATGAAGTGATGAGGATAGTGAAGTTTAGAAAAAACTTGCTCAATAAGGGAGCAATCTTCCTCAAGGAACTCACGTTTCCAACATTTTTTCCAATACCTCATTCCGAGTATCCACCTCCACATCCACCACCATCAAGGACATTACCAGTAACAGACAGGACAAGCTTCAATCCAGTGCAGGGGTATACACAATTCCTTGTAATGGCTGCAGCAAATTATACGTCGGCGAAACATCCAGAGACCTCCAAACACGCATTTCAGAACACCAGTACGCAGGCAGATCTGACGACTCAAGAAATGCCTGTGTTCAACACCGAAATTTACACAACCATTTAATCAACTACAGAAACGCAAGACTCATCGCCAGAGAAGACAACACGCAATACCGAAGAATCCCGGAATCATCACTTATCTGTATATCCAACAACTTCAAAAAGAACAACGGCTTCTACAACATAGCTGAACCTATTGCCAAGAAACTTCTTCATCGCTATCCCACATAGAACTCAAGAATGGAACACTGCAGGTCTTTTAAGTCACACAAGGTTTTAAACTATCACACTACCTTGAAGACTGTCACATGCAGCATTCTCCACCTGACTAAATCTTATAAATACTCATGTTTCATATTTTTCCAGGTAGATCTGTCTGTGACTTGATAAAGCCCACTGCGTTTATTTTTCCATTGTGTCGGTATTTTATACCATTTATTTCCAAGAGCTTAGATATTATTATTATTATTATTATTATTATTATTATTATTATTATTATTATTATTATTATTATTATTATTATTATTATTATTATTATTATTATTATTATTATTATTATTATGAAAAGTGTGAGCTTTGTTGCACTAGACATCTGCAGATGTATATACACGGTATACACAATGTCTCCAAGTAGAGACATTCAAGACAGACGTGCATGACTTACGACATTTTCAGTGAGCGAGACATCTGTTAATTAAATATTCTGTGTTAAACAACAATGACTCAGATTGTCGCTATTTTCATATCTGTATTTGAACCAAAGTGAGAAGTGCACTTGTAAAATAAATGTATTTCTGGTCACTCTTATGGTTCCCAGTTATCCCATTACATTTATCTCCTCATAAAATCTCCCATGATAAGTTGGTTTACTTTCCTCAAGTGAACTTTCCTTGCCGCTTCCTTTATAGAGTCAATTACTGCTTTCTTGTTTTCTTCCTATATTTTTGTTTCTTCTTTTTTAGTGGCGAGGTGCCAGTAACTGCTACTACTACTCTGGATCACTCAGAATTGAGTGATCCTCTAGCTTCTGCACTAATCTCTTGTGAGGAACTGTGTCGAAGGCCTTCTTGCAGTCCAAGAAGTTGCAATCTACCCACCCCTCTCTCTCGTGTCTTACTTCTGTTACCTTGTCATAAAATTTCAGTAGATTTGTGACACGGAATTTCCCTTCCTTGAAACCGTGCTGGTTGTCGTTTATAAGCTTGTGCCTTTCTAGGTGCTTCATTTCTCTCCTCTTGATGATCTTCTCCATGACTTTGCATACTATACACGTCAGTGACACTGATCTGTAGCTTAATGCCTCGTGTCTGTCTTCTTTCTTAAAAATTGGGACTACATTTGCCGTCTTCCACGCCTCAGGTAGTTGCCCAGTTTCAATGGATGTGTTGAAGATTGTTGTTAGTGGCACACACAGCATCTCTGCTCCCTCTCTAAAGACCCACGGAGAGATGTTGCCTGGTCCCACCGCCTTTGAGGTGTCAAGTTCACTTAGCAGCTTCTTCACCTCCTCGGTTGTGTGTATTTAATCCAGCACTTGTTCAAATATCCCTTGTTGTTTTACCCCTCTATTCTGACTTCCCAGACTCCTTCCTGTCTCCACTGTAAATACTTCCTTAAATCTCATGTTGAGCTCCTCACATACTTCTTGATCGATTCTTGTGAGTTCCCCATCTTCCTTCCTCAGCCTGATTTCCTGGTCAGACTTGAGTTTCGATGCTATGTCATTTTCGTACTGTCGCTGGGCCTCCCTCCGTATCTGTGCAAACTCGTTTCTTGCTCTTCGACTAATCTCTTTATTTGTCTTCTGTACTTTTTCCATTCTCAAGTGCACTTAGTTTTACCTCTCTACACCTTTGGGTGAACGAAGGGCTCATTCTGGTCTTCCCATTATTTCTGTTGCACTTGGGAACAAACCTCTCCTCTGCCTCCTTGCATTTTGTCACGTAGTCCATCATTTCGTTTACTGATATTCCTACCAATTCTCTTTCCCATTGAACCTCTTGTAGGAAGTTTCTCATGTCTGTGTAATCCCCCTTTTATAGTTTGGCTTTTTTCATCCTACTCCTGTTATCCTCTCCACTTGTAGCTCTACTATGTATTCAAAGCTCAGAACCACGTGCTCACTTGCGCTGAGGGGCCTTTTATATGTGATATCCTCAATGTCTGAGCTACTCAAGGTGAATATGATGTCCAACCTTGCTGGTTCATGCTCATCTCTCTCTCTGGTAGTGTCCTTAACATGTTGATGCATGAGGTTTTCCAGTACCACATCCATCATCTTGGCTCTCCATGTTTCAGGACCCCCATGTGGCTCCAGGTTTTCCCAGTCAATCTCCTTTTGATTGAAATCACCAATAACTATTAACTTTGCTCTACCCATGTGAGCTCTTCTGGCCACCTCAGCCAGTGTGTCCACCATTGCTCTGTTGCTCTCTTCATATTTTTCTCTTGGCCTCTTGCAGTTCTGTGGTGGGTTGTACATCACTGCAATTACCAACTTGGTCCCCCAGATTGAATTGTTCCTACTACGTAGTCCCTTTCGCCCATTCCGTCCATTTCTTCCATTCCCTCAAATCCCTATCGGTTTTTAATGAGCAGTGCAACTCATCTTCCCCCTCTGCTCCCTCTATCTTTCCTTAGGATCTGATATCCAGGTGGAAACACTGTGTCTGTTATCATCCAGTAAGTTTCGTTTCTGTAAGTGCTTGATGCTTTCATGCCACTCATCACATTTTTTTGTTATTCCGTCCACATTCGTAAACCAAACCTTCAACTTCTTTTCTAAAACTGTGGTCTGGGGAGTACATTGGGGTTAGGGGAGCAGGAGACCTGGCGGGCGACTATGGAGGGTTGCTGTGAGGGTGGAGTTTGTGATGAAGGGGGTGGGGGCAGTGGGTACGGTGTATGGGTTTTAGGTTAAATTGTTTGGTTGCACTGGGGTTGTCATGGTTGAGGGCCTTCTGTAGGTGGTTCTGAGGAAGGTTGAATTTGCTCTTACTCCTGAGTCTGGGTTCTGCCCATCTCCACCTTTGCCTCTCTTTGCTCCTTGCTTCTTTGTACCCTCTCTCTTAGTTTCTGCCTTTCTTGTGCTCTGTCACAATCGAGATACACCCTCCAGTACACCGATATGTCCCCTAGTCGTGCTTTCTCCTGCATTATGCTGTTTCCTCTTGCAGACCCCCAATTCCCAGAAAATTTGTCAACTGGGTCATGTCATCTTCTCATTTTTCTTTCATGATACTTTCAATTGCTTTTTTCTCCCTCTGTCTTCTTGCTTCATAAGTTTTCACTTCAACTTCCTGGAGCCCTTAAACAAAGACTGACCTCTCCCTTTCATCCTCCCACTGCATTTCCCTTTGCATCCCCCAAGTCGATTTAGCTGCCTCCATTGCAGCTTTCCTTTCTCCAATCTCGTCTCTATCTGATGTCCCTATGCCCAGTGGTCTGTCATTTTCCCTTCTCAGTTTTTCCTTGGCACTGCTGTGATTTGTTAGGGCCTCTGTATATAGCTTAGCTCTTTCATTTTCTTCAGTCCCCTCTTGTGTTCCTGGTGTGCTCCTCGTCTTTTCCCAGGCTCCACCGTGGTCCGATAGGGCCTCTGCATACAGTATAACTCTTTTGCTTCCTACAGTCCCCTACTTTGTTACTGATGTAGCAGTTCCTGATGGCATGCCTATACTGCTCTTTGGTTCTTTAGACTGTTTCAGATTTTCAGTTCTTCTAAGCTCTGCATCTTTGCCTCTGCTGTTGTGACTTGTAGCTTCCATTTCCTGCTCTCTGCAGCTATCCACTCCTCCATTTTCTTGCTAAGTTCTTCTAGCTTCCTTCCCCACTCTTGTTCCCTTTTCATGAGCTCTGCCACACAATCTTCCTTCCCAGACTCATCCTCCAGTTCCCTGGTTTTCCATCCTGCTCTCTGTCAACCTTTTTTTTTCCTTGTGTGTGTATGTATATATGTGTGTGAGTATGTGTGTATGTATGCAAATGTGTGTGTGTGTATTCACCTAATTGCACTCTAATAATTGTGATTGAAGGAGACGAGTCATAGCTCCTGGCCCTGCCTCTTCAATGATTGCTACTGGGTCCAATCTCTCTCCCAGCTCCATGAGCTTTACCATACCACTTTTTAAAGCTATGTATGGAACTTACCTCCACAACATCTTTCACCATATTGTTCCACTTCCTGACAACTCTGTGGCTGAAGAAATGCTTCCTAACATCCATGTGACTCTTCTAAGTTTTTTAATTCCAGTTGTGACCCTTTGTTGCTGTGTCACATCTCTCAAATATTCTGTCCCTATCCACCCTATCAATTCTTCTCAGTATTTTATATGTTATCATTTCCCCCATCCTTCCTGTCTTCCTTCCATTGTTGGCAGGTTGAGTTCCCTTAACCTCTCCTCGTAGGATAAACCCCTCAGGTCTGGGACTATTCTTCTTTCAAACCTTTGCACTTTCTTTAATTTCTTGACGTGTTTGACTAGGTGTGGGTTCCATACTGGAGCTACAAATTCCAATATGGGCCTGACATACACAGTGTACAGTGTCGTGAATAACTCCTTACATAAATGTCAAAATGCTATTCTCACGTTTGCCAGGCTCCTGTATGCTGCAGCAGTTATTTGGTTGACGTTTGCCTCAGATGTGCTCTGTATAATGCTTACCCCAAGGTCCTTTTTCTTGAGTGAGTTTTCCAGCCTTTGACCTCTTAGGCTGTACTCTGTCTGTGGTCTCCTTTGTCCTTCCCCAATCTTCATAACTTTGCACTTGCTGGGATTAAACTCCAGGAGCCATTTGTCAATCACAAACAGGGACACCTCTGACTCTATCCCTTCCATGATATCATTCACATATTCAAGAAAGAGCACCGGACCTAGGACTGACCCTTGTGGAACCCAACTCGACACATGCACCCAATCTGACACCTCGTTTCGGACCGACACTCGTTGTTTTCTTCCTGTCAGGTATTCCATGATCCACTGCAGTACTTTCCCTCCTATTTCTTCCTGCTCCTCTAGTTTTTCAACCAGTCTCTTGTGTGAAACTGTGTCAACAGCATTCTTACAGTCCAAGAAGATGCAGTCTACCCATCCCTCTCTCTCCTGTCTTACTTATGTTACCATGTTACAGAACTCCGATAGGTTAGTGATGCAGGATTTCTCTTCCCTGAAGCCGTGCTTGTTGTCATTATTAGTCCATTCTGTTCTAGGTGCTTGTTATGCAGGGTTCTGCATGACATAAATATACGTATATATATATAGATAGTGGAGAAGTGTGACATATTTTTGAGGAAGTAGGACTTAAACATAATAATAATGTATAACCTTTGGATAAATGTCAACCATAATTTTAGAAATATGCTATGCATTTTTGGGTACTGTAAAGTAGTTTAAACTGTGAAATGTAAGGAAATCCTGCTAGGGATTTATTTTCCAACGGTGGTTGGGGGAGCGGGTTGGCGTCGCTTGGGGGAGTCACGTGGGCCGTGGGATGTGTGAGAGAGAGGCTGGCCAGACGCAGCCTAATTCAGATAAGTTTTGTAATGTTGTACCCCCTTTTGTGTAGCCAACTCAAGCCATATGCACTTTTATTGTTTACCAGTACGCTCCACTGGGCTCTGACATGGTCGGGGCTTGGCAGGATGAGTGTGAACTGAGGAAATAGGTGGAGATGGTCTTGGGTGGAGAGTAGGGGCCAGGCCCATAGGTACATGTGTCTTTGTTTTGTGTGTGGATGCTCCAGCCGCCAGCTCCTCATGTACTTGTATTGGAGCGTGTAGGCTCAGAGAAATATGAAGAGGTGTTTTTGGAGTATGTATATATTGTTAATCTAAATAAATGTATATTTTTCTTTACTAGGAATTTTTGTGTGAACTTTCGGATACCCCAACCCATTGGAGCATTAACTGCGGGTTTAGTGCTTACTGTTTTAACTGGGATAGCCCAGGGAGGCCTAGTTTACAGGTGATTCGTGTAACTTTTACCCTTTGCCCTTAGACAAGGCATTAGGCCTCAGGGATCCCAATTTCTGCATAAGTGCTCCACCACTCTTTTCCTGATAATCTTCTCCATAACATTACATACATGTTTAATGCAGCCTGTATGTCGCCTTTTTTTAAAAATCAGGACTACATTTGCTGTCTTCCACACCTCAGGCAGTTGCCCTGTTTCGATAGATTTATTGAAGATTGTTATTAGTGGCACACACAATGTGTCTACTCCCTGTCTCAGGACCCAAGGAGAAATATTATCTAGGCCCACCACCTTCGAGGTATCTGGTTCCCCTAGCAGTTCACCTCATTCTCAGTTGTGTGCAGTGTGTCCAGCACTTGCTGATGCACCCTACTAACTCGGTTTTCTGGGAGCTACTCTGTCTCCACTGTGAATACCTTCCTGAATCTTGAGCTGAGCTTTTCACTACTTCCTAGTCATTCAACCTGATTACTTGATCTTTGACTGTTGGTTTCCCTCCTGATGAGGCTGTTTTCCTGGGACCTTTGCCCTCTGTGTTTTTTTTCCATATTCTTGCACACTTGGCTTTGGTCTCTCCACACCTCCTGGTAAACCATGGGTTCATTCTGGTCTTCCTGTTGTTTCTGTTGCCCCTTTGGTACAAACTTCTCTACTGTCTCCCTACACTTTGTGGTCAGGTGTTCCATCATTTCGTTTACTGTCTTTCCCTCTAGCTGGCTTACCCACTGCACCTCATATAAGAATTGTCTTAAACTTATGTAGTCCCCTTTTTGGAAGTTTGGCTTCTCCCGACCTTATCATGCTGCTTCACTCTCCATTGTTAACTCCACTATGTATTCAAAACTCAAGACCACATGGTCACTAGCGCCTAGGGGCCTTTCGTGTGTGATATCTTCTATATCTGAACTGCTCAAGGTAAATACGAGGTCTAGCCTTGCTGCTTCGTCGTCTCTCTCTCTCTCTCTCTCTCTCTCTCTCTCTCTCTCTCTCTCTCTCTCTCTCTCTCTCTCTCTCTCTCTCTCTCTCTCTGGTTGTGTTCCTAACATGTTGGTACATGAAGTCCTCTAGTACTGCCTCCAGCATTTTGGCTATCCATGTCGCTGGTCTCCCATGTGGCTCCAGATTCTCCAATTCAATCTCCTTATGGTTGAAATCCTCCCATGATGAGTAACTTTGCCCTGCTCATGTAGGCCCTTCTGGCAATGTCAGAAGGGGTGTCCATCATCACCGTCATATTCCTATCTTGGCCTCTACTGTTTGGTGGCAGGTTGTACATCACTGCTACCATCACTTTTGGGCCCCCAGGATGCAGTGCTCCTACTATCTGCTACCCCTCTCACTAGTCCTCCTATCTTCTCAAAAGGTCATTGGTTCTTGATAAGCAGTGCAACTCCTCTTCCCCTTCTGCCACACTTCCCATGTCTTTCCTCAGGAATTGATAACCAGACGGGAAGTGAAGATCGCGTGTGTTAACTCACCTAGTTGTGGTTGCAGGGCTCGATTCATAGCTCCTGGCCCCGCCTCTTCACTGGCCGCTACTGGGTCACTCTCCCTGCGCCATGAGCTTTATCATACCTCTTAAAGCTATGTATGGAGCCTGCTCCACTACATCACTTCCTAAACTATTCCACTTCCCGTGTGTCTGTGTGTGTGTGTGTGTACTCACCTATTTGTGGTTGCAGGGGGCGATACTCAGCTCCTGGCCCTGTACTCACCTAATTGTACTCACCTAATTGTGGTTGCAGGGGTCGATACTTAGCTCCTGGCCCCGCTTCTTCACTGACCGATACTACGTCCTCTATCTCCCTGCGTGGGTGTGTATGTGTGTGAGTATGTATGAGTATGGGTGTATGAGTGTGGGAGTGTGTGTTTGGGTGTTTGAGTGTGAGTGTATGAGTGTGGGTGTATGAGTGTGGGTGTATAAGTGTGGGTCTGTGTGTATGGGTCTATGTGAGTGTGAGAGAGTGTAAAATGTTATGAGTGTGAGTGTGTGAGAGAATATGAGGCTGTGTGAGTGTGTGTATGTGCGTTTGGCGTGTTACACTTGGTGCTGTGCTCTCCTGACCTGACGCTGAACCAACAACCTCCTACCAGCTTGTATCTGTATGTGTGTACTCACCTAATTATGGTTGCAGGGGTCGAGACTCAGCTCCTGGCCCCGCCTCTTCACTGATCGCTACTGGGGCCCCTCTCTCCCTGCTCCATGAGCTTTATCATACCTCGTCTTAAAGCTATGTTCCTGCCTCCACTACATCACTTGCTAGCCTATTCCACTTCCTGACTACTCTATGGCCGAAGAAATACTTCCTAACATCCCTTTGACTCATCTGTGTCTTCAGCTTCCAACTGTGTCCCCTTGTTGTTGTGTCCCATCTCTGGAATATCCTGTCTGTCCACCTTCTCGATTCCTCTCAGTATTTTATATCATGTTATAATGTCCCCGCTGGCCTTCCTGTCCTTAAGTGTCGTCATGTCAATTTCCCTTAACATCTCCTCGTAGGACATGTCCCTTACCTCCGGGACTAATCTCGTTGCAAACCTTTGCACTTTCTCTAATTTCCTGATGTGCTTGCCCAGGAGTGGGTTCCAAAATGGTGTTGTATTCTCTTATATAGACCTAACGTACATGGCGTACAGAGTCCTGTATGATTCCTTACTGAGATGTTGGAAAGCTATTCTTAGGTTTGCTAGTCGTCCATACGCTACAGCAGTTATTTGGTTGATGTACGCCTCAGGAGATATGTTCGGTATTATACTCACCCCCAATATCCTTTTACTTAAGGGAGGTTTGTAGTCTTTGGCCCCCTCCTAGGCTGTATTCTGTCTGCTGTCTTCTTTGCCTTTCCCCGTTCTTTATGACTTTGCATTTGGCAGGGTTGAGCTCCAGGAGCCAGTTGCTAGACCAGGCTTGTAGCCTGTCCAGATCCCTTTGTAGTCCTGCCTGGTCCTCCTCCGATTGAATTCTCATCATTAACTTCACATCATCTGCAAACAGAGACACTTTTAAGTCTTTTCCTTCCGTCATGTCATTCACATATGCTAGAAACTCCACCAGTCCTAGAACTGACCCCTGTGGAACCCCGTTCGTCACAGGTGCCCACTCTGACACCTCATCACGTACCATGACTCGTTGCTGCCTTCCTGTCAGGTAAACTCCAGGAGGTTTGCGACACAGGATTTCCCGTCCCTGAATCCGTGCTGGTTTTCGTGAATAAGCTCATTCCTTTCTAGGTGCTCCACCACTCTTCTCCTGATAATCTTCTCTATGACTTTGCATACTATGCATGTCAGTGATACTGGTCTGTAGTTTAATGCTGCATGTCTGTCTCTTTTTTTTTTAAATTGGGACTACATTTGCTGTCTTCCATACTTCAGGTAGTCGCCCTGTTTCGATACATGTGTTGAAGATTATTGTTAGTGGTACACAGAGCACCTCTGCTCCTCTCTCAGGACCCACGGAGATATGTTATCTGGCCCCATCGCCTTTGAGGTATCTAGTTTGCTTAGCAGCCTCTTCACTTCCTCCTCGGTTGTGTGTAATAAGTCCAGCACTTGATGGAGTACCCACCACTCCGGATTCTGTCTGAGTCCTTTCTGTCTCCACTGTGAATACTTCTTTAAATCTCTTGTTGAGTTCCTCACATACTTCTCGGTCATTTCATGTGAGCTCTTCTCCTTCCTTCTTCAACCTGATTACTTGGTCCTTTACTGTTCTTATTTTCCTGATGTGGCTGTACAACAGCTTTGTGTCGGACTTGGCTTTTGCTGCTATGTCGTTGGGCCTCCCTCCTTATTTGCGCATATTCATTTCTGGCCCTTCGACTACTCTCTTTATTTTCCTGGGTCCTATGCCTTCTATACTTCTTCCATTCTCTAGCACTTGGTTTTGGCCTCTCTACACCTTTGGGTGAACCAAGGGCTCGTCCTGGCCTTCTCATTATTTCTGTTACCCTTGGGTACAAACCTCTCCTCTGCTGCCTTGCAAATTGTTGTCACATATTCCATCATCTCATTTACTGATTTCCCTGCCAGTTCTTTGTTCCACTGAACTTCATACAGGAAGTTCCTCATGCCTGTGTAGTCCCCTCTCTTGTAGTTTGGCTTCATTCATTATGCCCATCCTGCTTCCCTTTCCACTTATAACTCCACTCTGCATTCAAAGCTCAAAACCACATGATCGCTAGCTCCTAGAGACCTTTCCTATGTGATGTCCTCAATATCTGCACTGCTCAAGATGAATACTAGGTCCAGTCTCGCTGGTTCGTCCTCTCCCCTTTCTCTCTGGTAGTCTCCCTAACATGTTGATGCATGAGGTTTTCCAGTACCACCTCCGTCTTCTTAGCCCTCCACGTTTCTGGGCTCCCATGTGGCTCCAGGTGTGTGTGTGTGTGTGTGTGTGTGTGTGTGTGTGTGTGTGTGTGTGTGTGTGTTTGTGTTTGTGTGTGTGAGTCTATTCCTTCCATCATGTCATTCGCATATACCAGAAACAGTACCGGTCCTAAGACTGACCCCTGTGGAACCCTGCTCGTTATAGGGGCCTACTCTGACACCTCATCACGTACCAAGACTCATTGTTGCCTTCCAGTCAGGTATTCTCTGATCCATTGCAGTGCCTTCCCTGTTATACCTGCCTGGTCCTCCAGCTTTTGGAACTGTGTCAAAAGTCTTCTTACAGTCCAAGAAAATGCAGTCTACCCACACCTCTCCCTCTTGCCTTACCGCCGTCACCTTGTCATAGAACTCCAGTAGGGTTGTGACAGACAATTTCCCTTCCCTGAAACCGTGCTGGTTGGCTTGAATAAGTTCGTTCCCTTCTAAGAGCTCCACCACTTTTCCTGATAATCTTATCCATGACTTTGCATATTATACATGTCAGTGACACTGGTCTGTAGTTTAGTGCCCTCGAGTCTGTCTCGAATATCTCAAATATCTTTTAGGGCAGAAGAAAGGAATTTATAGGCGCATAAATAGAGGTGAGAGTTATCTTATAAATCAGTATACCGACATTAAGAGGGACGTTAAAAAGGGTATAAGAAAAGCTAAACGGGACTATGAAATTAAAGTTGCTAGGGATTCAAAAACTAACTCAAAAAGTTTTTTCCAGGTTTATAGAACAAAAGTTAGAGATAAGATAGGTTCCCTTAAAAAGAACTCTGGGCATCTTACTGACAAGGAGAATGATATGTGCTCTATTTTTAATCATTATTTTCTCTCGGTTTTCACACAGGAAGACATTAATAATATCCCAGTAATTAATTTTTATAGTGTCCCTGAAGAATAAGTAAGTAGATAAATTATGTAATGTCACAGTGCAAGGGTTCTTAAGGAATGCAAAATGGAACTCTGTGAGCCATTAGCTAACATTTTTAATCTATCTCTTCAAACAGGTGTAGTGTCTGAAATATAGAAGATGGCCAATGTACGTAATTCCTATTTTTAAAGCAGGGGACAAGTCGTTACCATCGAATTACCGCCCAATAAGCCTGACCTCAATTGTTGGTAAATTACTAGAGTCAATTATAGCTGATATCATAAGAAGCCATCTTTGATAAACATAATTTGATTAATGATTCTCAGCATGGATTCACGAGGGGCCGTTCCTGTCTAACTAATTTGTTAACCTTTCGAGGCTGTTGATCATGATAAAGAATTCGATATTGTTTATTTAGATTTTAGTAAGGCTTTTGATAGAGTACCACATCAGACTGTTAAAGAAAGTGACAGCTCATGGCATTGGGGGAAAAGTGTTGTCATGGATCAAGTCATGGCTCACGAACAGGAAGCAGAGAGTGTGTATAAATGGGGTTAAATTCGAATGGGGATCTGTAACAAGTGGCGTTCCACAGGGATCAGTCTTAGGCCCGTTGTTGCTTATAATATATATCAGTGACCTTAACGAGGGAATTACTAGTGATATGTGCAAATTCGCGGACGACACGAAGATAGGTAGGATAATTGATTCAAACGTAGATGTCATAGAACTTCAGGAGGATTTAGACAGACTCAATTCCTGGTCAGAAAAGTGACAGATGCAGTTCAATGTAAATAAATGCAAGGTTCTGAAGCTAGGGAGTGTCCATAACCCAAGCACTTATAAGTTAAATAACGTAGAACTTAGCCATACAGATTGCGAAAAGGACTTGGGGGTTATTGTAAGCAGCAACCTTAAACCAAGAGAGCAATGCATAAGCGTACGTAATAAGGCAAATAGATTACTGGGATTTATATCAAGAAGTGTAAGCAACAGAAGTCCAGCGGTTATTCTACAGCTTTATACATCATTAGTAAGGCCTCATCTAGATTATGCAGGTCAGTTCTGGTCTCCATTTTACAGAATGGATATAAATTCGTTAGAAAACCTTCAGCGTAGAATGACAAAGTTAATTCATAGCATTAGAAATCTTCCGTATGAAGAAAGATTGAAGTCCCTTAAATTGCATTCACTTGTAAGACGAAGAATGAGGGGAGGCATGATCAAAGTGTATAAGTGGAAGATGGGTATTAACAAAGGGGATATAAATAAAGTCTTGAGGATATCTCTCCAAGAGAGAACCCGCAGTAATGGATTCAAATTACACAAGTTTAGATTTAGAAAGGATATTGGAAAGTAGTTGATGAGTGGAACAGTCTGCCTAATAAGGTTATTGAGGGTAAAACCTTGGGTACTTTCAAATACATGAGTGAGAGGGGTTGGATTTGAGTGGGTCTTGCACATGGGTAAATTGAATTTTAAGAGTATTGCTTAGGTAGCATTGTAAATTGGGTTGAGCAAATATCCTGTTAGTGGGATGGATTGTGAAGGACATGCCTAGTATGGGCCAACAGGCCTGCTGCAGTGTTCCTCCTTTCTTATGTTATTAAATTGGGACTACATTTGCTGTCTTCCACACCTCAGATAGTTGTCATGTTTCGATAGATGTGCTGAAGATTGTTGTTAGTGGTACATTGAGCGGCTCTGCTCCCTCTCTCAGGAACCGAGGGTAGGGTAGGTCCGACAGGACACCGGACAGGTGTTTCCTGACTCGGGTCTTAGTCAGATGATGACCCGCCGTTGGAGCTTTTGGTCATCTGACCGAGGCCTTCCGCTGGCTTACCGGTCCACCCCTTTGAAAATTATGGAGAAGACCCGGGCCGGCAGTACCGGCCAAGCTCAAACAACAACAATGTAGCTGGAGGTCTTTATTAGATTCCTTGCACTGTGACCTTTTCTGTGTAGTACCATCAGGAGAATTGCTTGAAGCTAGACCATTACAACATCAGTACTCAATCAACATGACACAGGAGACAAAGGCAGTCTTTAACTACAATAGAGCTTACTATCATCCATGGAACTGGGCAGAAGCCCAGGTCATTGTTCCTAACAGTTCAGTCAATGAGAGAAACAATAGAATCCTCTCAGAAAACACGAGACTCGTACTCTGTGTAGCAAAGGCTACACAGACTGGATCCTTACCTTGTAGAGGCAGTTTTCTACCTTAGACAAGAGTTTCTCAAGTTCCTCACAGATTGTAGGCAACGATGCCCCTCGGTAATTGGTAGTTTTGGACGAGCCTGTGTTAGATCAGATTCGCGGCCTCAACGCTTTTCACTCATTACCCCCCAAAAATATCATTTATCACTTCAAGATAGTAGCGACAGTGGAATGTACCTTGGAGATTATGTAGTGGCATGAAATTATGGTTCACGATCATCACTACTCAGGCTGCTTCAGCTGAGGAGTCCACCCGCAGCTTTCACATTTCCTGTCCACCAGACATCTTTTAACTTAGTAACAAAGAATTTTAATGTTGTCAACTGAACTATGACATCTCACTCATAGCTATTGAGAGAACTATAAATTTAAACAAGGGACTTTAATATTGTCAACAGAGCCATAACATCTATTTCACACTGCTAGTGAGAAAACAATAAACTTAAGAAATCAATTGGAAAAACTTACGGAAATATCATTTCAACATGCATAGGCAGACGACTGTTCCCTGATATTTACTTATCCAAGAAATGAAATGCCAGCTGCCCTAAGCTACATCAATCACCAGTTAAAAGCTATATCAGCCTTGAGAAATGGATGGCAGGTAACATTTGCTCCTGAGAAAATACAAATGATGATGGTCTCTAGTCACCATGATGGTAATGCTTGAGCAGTAGTAAGTGTGAATTGGAGAGTGTTGGTACCCGGGGACGAAGTTGATATCCTTGGGGTGAAATTTGACTCCAAACTGACCATGAAAAACCACGTTGTAAATCTTGCAAACAAGGCGGCCAGGAAGCTTACAGCACTTCGACGTATTTCGCATCTGCTCGACAGTAGAGGTTGCAAAATTCTGTATGAGGCACAAGTATGCTCACACCTTGAGTATGCTCAATGTTCTTGGATTCCCTGCACCCCATCTCATCTGCGACTGCTTGACAGAGTAGAAAATAGGGCAAGACGCCTTATCTCTAGCCTGGGCCAATCCTGGATAGATCTATCATTTCAGCAGAGCCTTCAACACGGGGAGGATGTGGGCGGCCTTACTGTTATATACAAGGCCAATATTGTCAAAGTACCACACTTGGCTCCACTTCGAGGACAGTGAGAAGTGAACTTCTACACCACAAGACGGGCAGCAAGCAGCAACTTCACTCTGGCTGTACCCTTCTCCAGAACATCACTTCATCTGAGATCATTTATCCCCAGGATGACTCGAGTCTGTAACGATAAAAAGGCTTTCAAATGAGCTGATGTAAATAACAGCTCTTAGCTTGTCAATAAAATTAGGAACCCTTACCCTAACCTTGTTAAATCTTGTGTAAAAAAAAATACTCTAGATTCTATGCACTAATCACTGTAATTTGTTAAGCTGCCTCAGTTTTAATGTTCCTGATTCAGCAGGGAACAGTTACATAAATGAATTATTTCTGCAATTACATAAGGTTAGCATCTGAGGAATCAGGTTACTGAGAAATATATAATTCGAAAGGATAAGTTTTATCTAAGATACAAAGAATATTCTACAATCTAACTGCACCGAGTTAGCAGGTTGGCAACAAGTAATATACTGCATATTTCTTTCAGCTGTTATTATAACCTCTTTACAGACTAGTTATATATTAAGGAACTGCTGGGTGCTGAATTCACTGCCCCTCTGCTCTAGATACATTGTTATTAATTTAGCTTGGCATTTTAACTTTCTGTCATGTTTCTTGTTCTGTAACTTGCCTTCTCTGATAACTACTTGTGCATATTCATACTCTGTAGGGGACACATGAGTTTCAGAGTGTGGGTGACACTGTATCTTTCTGCTACAGTCTGGATATAGCAACGACCACACTGCCTACCTGCCTCTCATAATTTTCCACTAACGAAGTAATGGCAACAGAACTGCGGCTAGCCAGGATTCGATCCTGCGTCACCATTCCCAGCCCAGTGAGAACAAGACAATGTAGGCATCACTCTATCTACTGGACCAACAATTCTCAAATAACAAGCGCCCAGTGGAACTGGGCGTGTTTTTCCGGATGCGAGAACGTACGAGATCGTGGAGCCTTAGAGACTAATTTCAACCTCATCCTGTTTGGGGTACCAGCCTTCTTGAGCAATCTATATATTAATGAAATCACGAAACAAGTGGTTTTGAATTATTAACAGAACTGTGGCTAGCCAGGATTGGATTCTGCATCACCATGCCCAGCCCTGTGAGAACAGAACAATGTACGCATCATACTATCCACTGGACCAACAATTCTCAAACACCCAGCTCTGCTGGGTGCATGGTTCTTGTGGGATTGTGTGATCCCGTGGGTTAGAGCATCATGTGTGATTTTTGCTCACCATTAGATGGGCCAAAACGACATGGGTTCGAACCCTCGGCTAGTTGCAGTGTTGTTATTGATTAATACCACTCGTTCGTGGTTACAATAATATATATATATATATATATACTGATCGTGAGGCTAGTACACTTAACGGGGAGTAGAATGAAATAAGCTCAGAAGCACCCACACCACTGTATGTCCTCAGATCAAGGTAAAACACCTAGCTCTGCTGGGTGCTTGGTTCTTGTAGGATTGCATGATCCCGTGGGTTAGAGCATCAGGTGTGATTTCGCTCACCATGAGGCGGGCCAAAACTATATGGGTTTGAATCCTTGGCTAGTCGCAGTGTTGTTATTGATTAATACCACTCGTTCATGGTTACAATAATATATATATATATATATATATATATATATATATATATATATATATATATATATATATATATATATATATATATATATATATACTGCTCGTGAGGCTAGTACGCCAAACGGGGAGTAGAATGAAATTCGCTCAGAGGTACCCACAACACCATATGTAATCGGATCAAGGTAAAACACCTAACTCTGCTGGGTGCTTGGTTCTTGTAGGATTGCGTGGTCCCGTGGGTTAGAGCGTCATGTGTGAGTTTCGCTCACCATGAGGTGGGCCAAAATGACATGGGTTCGAATCCTCGGCTAGTTGCAGTGTTGTTATTGATCAATACCACTCGTTCGTGGTTACAATAATATTAATGAATATAATGAAGATATTACCCAAAATTTATAACATTTAGGACAATGATGTTTAATATAATTAAGACTAGTCTACCCTAACATCTTGAGATTGTTTGGTCTACCCCAGCATCCTGAGATTGTTTTGTCTACCCCAGCATCCTGAGATTGTTTGGTCTACCCCAGCATCCTGAGATTGTTTTGTCTACCCCAGCATCCTGAGATTGTTTTGTCTACCCCAGCATCCTGAGATTGTTTTGTCTACCCCAGCATCTTGAGATTGTTTTGTCTACCCCAGCATCTTGAGATTGTTTTGTCTACCCCAGCATCTTGAGATTGTTTGGTCTACCCCAGCATCCTGAGATTGTTTGGTCTACCCTAGCATCCTGAGATTGTTTTGTCTACCCCAGCATCCTGAGATTGTTTTGTCTACCCCAGCATCCTGAGATTGTTTTGTCTACCCCAGCATCCTGAGATTGTTTGGTCTACCCCAGCATCCTGATATTGTTTTGTCTAACCCAGCATCTTGAGATTGTTTTGTCTACCCCAGCATCTTGAGATTGTTTTGTCTACCCCATCATCTTGAGATTGTTTGGTCTACCCCAGCATCCTGAGATTGTTTTGTCTACCCCAGCATCCTGAGATTGTTTTGTCTACCCCAGCATCCTGAGATTGTTTTGTCTACCCCAGCATCCTGAGATTGTTTTGTCTACCCCAGCATCTTGAGATTGTTTTGTCTACCCCAGCATCTTGAGATTGTTTTGTCTACCACAGCATCTTGAGATTGTTTTGTCTACCCCAGCATCTTTATATTGTTTGGTCTACTCCAGTATCTTGAGATTGGTCTACACTACACTAGCATCCAGAGATTGTTTGATCCACGGAACCAAGGTGTTGTTGTAAGTGTGAGAGATATTCTACTCTCACGGGTGAGAGAAACTCTACTGTCACTTGTTAAGTGAGAGAAACTCTACTGTCACTTGTTAAGTGAGAGAAACTCTACACTCACGAGTGTGTTGTCTTGTTTCATACGAAAGTGGTCTTGAACATCTCTGGAGAAAGTTAGAGTGTATTTTAACCTTCTGGAAACCCTAACATAGCTGGCAACAACCCTTCTGTTAAATATATTAATCATTTGTTAATTGTTGTTATTATTTACATCAGAAATAAATCTTTTCCCTGCCAGGATTATGATGGAATTATTAATCTTTTCACCAACTCTGGTGAAGGTCACTACTCACCAACACACGTCAATGGATGTCTGCAAGTGCAAGTATTGACCTGTATGCAAGACCTGGTGAAGGTTACTAGTCACCAACACACGTCAATGGATGTCTGCAAGTGCAAGTATTGACCTGTATATAAGACCTTGTGAAGGTTACTACTCACCAACACACGTCAATGGATGTCTGGAAGTGCAAGTATTGACCTGTATATAAGACCTGGTGAAGGTTACTACTCACCAACATACGTCAGTGGATGTCTGGAATGACCTCCAGGTAACGTTGGTCGGATCAATAACCGTAGAGAAGCTGGTTAAGGTTGCCAGGTGATTGTGAGGTGAACTGTTCACCACAACTCAGGTGGTCGTAACTACCACCTACAGGTTGTGGAAAAGGTGCCCGAGGAGCAAGGTGGTCGTGTTGTACCACATGCAGGGGTTGACCTCCGCTAGTTAACCGACGTGAGGTCAGCAAATCATGTGTTGACCAGTAATAAGGTGTTCTGCGCACACACACACACGTGCACACGAGTGTTTTGCAAACACGTGCACAGTACTTGTGCACCAGCACGTGTTACTGTCGTCCCAAGGAGGTGTACATTCAACTTCCTGTGACAAGAAGACTGGGTGGAGTACACCACGCCCTTAAGGACAGTCACCAGAGGCTAAACACAGCCTCTTAACTTAGACAAGTGTTGTGTACGGAGGCCTCTTAACTTAGACAAGTGCTGTGTACGGAGGCCACTTAACTTAGACAAGTGCTGTGTACGGAGTGTTGGAGATCATGTACGTGTGTGGTGAAGCTAGTCACTGGTGTGTCCAAAGAGTTGTAGATCATGTACGTGTATAATGGAGACAGTCACTGGTGTGTGTGTGTGTGTGTGTGTGTCTGGAACAAGAACACACAGTAACTTTCCACTCGCTACCAAACTTCACACGCTCAGTATTTTTCCACTCCCGCTAAGCTTCCCAAATACACACAATAAAACCATTTTCATCTCAGTTTAAATGTAATGAAAACGATTTTATCATTTTAAAGTTTAAAATTAAACACTTTTAAGCACTTAAAATGAAAGTGTTTCCGATCACATTGGTTGTTTTTCAATGGTAGATGTATTGAGTGAAGCACCAGTGGTGACTGGAGTGACGATGCACACTGGGGGAATACTGCCAGTGGTGTAGGAGAGAGAGAGATTGAGGCACTCTGAGCTATACCATATAGTGCCACCCTCCTTCACCGCCTGCTGCAGCTACACTGCTGCCAGCAACCACTGCTGCCTGCTGCCACCACACACACACAACACTGTCTGCTGCCACCACACACACACAACACTGTCTGCTGCCACCACACACACAACACTGTCTGCTGCCACCACACACACACAACACTGTCTGCTGCCACCACACACACAACACTGTCTGCTGCCACCACACACACAGCACTGTCTGCTGCCACCACACACACAGCACTGTCTGCTGCCACCACACACACACAACACTGTCTGCTGCCACCACACACACAACACTGTCTGCTGCCACCACACACACAGCACTGTCTGCTGCCACCACACACACACAACACTGTCTGCTGCCACCACACACACAACACTGTCTGCTGCCACCACACACACAGCACTGTCTGCTGCCACCACACACACACAACACTGTCTGCTGCCACCACACACACAACACTGTCTGCTGCCACCACACACACAGCACTGTCTGCTGCCACCACACACACACAACACTGTCTGCTGCCACCACACACACAACACTGTCTGCTGCCACCACACACACAGCACTGTCTGCTGCCACCACACACACAACACTGTCTGCTGCCACCACACACATAGCACTGTTTGCTGCCACCACACACACACAACACTGTCTGCTGCCACCACACACAGCATTGTCTGCTGCCACCACACACACAACACTGTCTGATGCCACCACACACAGAACTGTCTGCTGCCACCACACAGCACTGTCTGCTGCCACCACACACAGCACCTGCTGCCACCACACACAGCACTGTCTGCTGCCTCCACATACACAGCACTGTCTGCTGCCACCACACACACAACACTGTCTGCTGCCACCACACAGAACTGTCTGCTGCCACCACACACAGCACTGTCTGCTGCCACCACACAGCACTGTCTGCTGCCACCACACACAGCACTGTCTGCTGCCACCACACAGCACTGTCTGCTGCCACCACATAGCACTGTCTGCTGCCACCACACACACAGCACTGTCTGCTGCCAGAACACACGCACAGCACTGTCTGCTGCCACCACACACACAACACTGTCTGCTGCCATTACACTCAACACTGTACGAAAACGATAACAATACTAAACAACATAGTACGAAAACAACATAGCATCGAAAGTCAAGTCTGACCCGAAACTGCTGTATAGTCACATTAGGAGGAAGACAACAGTCAAAGACCAGGTGATCAGGGTGAGGAAAGAAGGTGGGGAACTCACAAGAAACCATCAAGAGGTATGTGAGGAGCTCAACACGAGATTTAAGGAGACAGGAAGGACTCTGGGAAGACAGAATAGAGGGGGACACCAACAAGGAATATACCAACAAGTGTTGGATGACATACACACAACTGAGGAGGAGGTGAAGAAGCTGCTCAGTGACCTTGATATCTCAAAGGCGGTGGGACCTGACAACATCTCTCCGTGGGTCCTTAGAGAGGGAGCAGAGATGCTGTGTGTGCCACTAACAACAATATTCAACACATCACTGGAAACTGGACAACTACCTGAGGTATGGAAAACAGCAAATGTAGTTCCCATTTTTAAGAAAGGAAACTGAAACGAGGAACTATACTGTCAGCAACACTATGTTACAACACATACTGTCAGCAACACTATGTTACAATACATGCTGTCAGCAACACAATGTTAAAACATACTGTCAGCAACACTATGTTACAATACATACTGTCAGCAACACTATGTTACAACACATACTGTCAGCAACACTATGTTACAACACATACTGTCAGCAACACAATGTTACAACACATACTGTCAGCAACACTATGTTACAATACATACTGTCAGCAACACTATGTTACAATACATACTGTCAGCAACACTAAGTTACAATACATACTGTCAGCAACACTATGTTACAACACATACTGTCAGCAACACTATGTTACAACACATACTGGCAGCAACACTATGTTACAACACATACTGTCAGCAACACTATGTTATAATACATACTGTCAGCAACACTATGTTACAATACATACTGTCAGCAACACTATGTTACAATACATACTGTCAGCAATACTATGTTACAACACATACTATCAGCAACACTATGTTACAATACATAATGTCAGCAACACTATGTTACAATACATACTATCAGCAACACTATGTTACAACACATACTGTCAGCAACACTATGTTATAATACATACTGTCAGCAACACTATGTTACAACACATACTGTCAGCAACACTATGTTACAATACATAATGTCAGCAACACTGTTACAATACATACTATCAGCAACACTATGTTACAACACATACTGTCAGCAACACTATGTTATAATACATACTGTCAGCAACACTATGTTACAACACATACTGTCAGCAACACTATGTTACAATACATACTGTCAGCAACACTATGTTACAATACATACTGTCAGCAACACTATGTTACAATACATACTGTCAGCAACACTATGTTACAATACATACTGTCAGCAACACTGTTACAATACATACTGTCAGCAACACTATGTTACAATACATACTGTCAGCAACAGTTACAACACATAGTGTCAGCAACACTATGTTACAACACATAGTGTCAGCAACACTATGTTACAATACATACTGTCAGCAACACTATGTTACAATACATACTGTCAGCAACACTATGTTACAACACATACTGTCAGCCCCCACTCCAGAACAACAGTGTCCCACACTTCAAAACAACAGTCAGTGGCTCCTCACTCCAGAAAAACAGTCAGTTGCTCCTCACTCCAGAACAAGTCAGTGGCCCTCACTCTAGAACAACAGTCAGTGGCCTCCACTCCAGAACAACAGTCAGAGGCCCCCACTCTAGAACAACAGTCAGTGGCCCACACTCCAAAACAACAGTCAGTGGCTCCCACTCCAGAACAACAGTCAGTGGCCCCCACTCCAGAACAACAGTCAGTGGCTCCTCACTCCAGAACAACAGTCAGTATCCCCACTCCAGAACAACAGTCAGTGGTCCACACTCCAGAGGAACAGTCAGTGGTTCACAGCAGAACAACAGTCAGTGGCCCCCACTCCACAACAACAGTCAGTGGCCCCCACTCTAGAACAACAGGCAGTGGCCCCCACTCCAGAACAGTCAGTGGACCCCACTCCAGAACAACAGTCAGTGGCTCCCCACTCCAAAACAACAGTCAGTGGCTCCCACTCCATAACAGTCAGTGGCTCCCACTCCACAACAACAGTCAGTGGCTCCCCACTCAGAACAACAGTCAGTGGCCCACACTCCAGAACAACAGTCAGTGGCCCTCACTCCAGAACAACAGTCAGTGGCCCACACTCCAGAACAACAGTCAGTGGCTCCACTCTAGAACAACAGTCAGTGGCTCCCACTCCAGAACAACAGTCAGTGGTCCACACTCCAGAACAACAGTCAGTGGCCCTCACTCTAGAACAACAGTCAGTGGCTCCCACTCCAGAACACCAGTCAGTGGTCCACACTCCATAACAGTCAGTGGCCCCCACTCCACAACAACAGTCAGTGGCTCCACTCCACAACAACAGTAAGTGGCTCCACTCCACAACAACAGTCAGTGGCTCCACTCCACAACAACAGTCAGTGGCTCCACTCCACAACAACAGTCAGTGGGTCCACTCCACAACAACAGTCAGTGGCTCCACTCCACAACAACAGTCAGTGGCTCCACTCCACAACAACAGTCAGTGGCTCCACTCCACAACAACAGTCAGTGGCTCCACTCCACAACAACAGTCAGTGGCTCCCACTCCAGAACAACAGTCAGTGGCTCCCACTCCAGAACAACAGTCAGTGGCTCCCATTCCAGAACAAGTCAGTGGCCCCCACTCCAGAACAACAGTCAGTGGATCCCACTCCAGAACAAGTCAGTGGCCCCCACTCCAGAACAATAGTCAGTGGCCCTCACTCCAGAACAACAGTCAGTGGCTCCCCACTCCAGAACAACAGTCAGTAGCCTCCACTCCAGAACAACAGTCAGTGGCTCCCACTCCAGAACAAGTTAGTAGCCCCCACTCCAGAACAACAGTCAGTGGCTCCCCACTCCAGAACAACAGTCAGTAGCCCCCACTCCAGAACAACAGTCAGTGGTCCACACTCCAGAACAAAAGTCAGTGTCCCTTACTCCAGAACAAGTCAGTGGCCCCTACTCTAGAACAACAGTCAGTGGCCCCCACTTCAGAACAACAGTCAGTGGACCCTACTCCAGAACAACAGTCAATGGCTCCCCACTCCAAAACAACAGTCAGTGGCTCCCACTCCATAACAACAGTCAGTGGCTCCCACTCCATAACAAGTCAGTGGTCCCCACTCCACAACAACAGTCAGTGGCTCCCCACTCCAGAACAACCGTCAGTGGCTCCCATTCCAGAACAACAGTCATTGGCCCCACTCCAGAACAACAGTCAGTGGTCCACACTTCAGAACAACAGTCAGTGGCCCCCACTCTAGAACAAGAGTCAGTGACCCCCACTCCATAACAACAGTCAGTGGCCCCACTACACAGCAACAGTCAGTGGCTCCCCACTCCAGAGCAACAGTCAGTGGCCCACAGTCCAGAAGAACAGTCCGTAGCCAGCACTCCAGAACAACAAATATTAGTGCCAACAAATAAAGACCCCAAACATACAATCAATACGACAACATTTATATTTGCAAATATGCAAATACATCAACCAACAACAAAATACCTTTCATCAGTTTAGTCCTTAATGTTTACGGCTTTCACAGAGACCCACAAAAAAGATCACTTTCATAACGAAATATGGATCCCAGGGTACAAGTTATTCAACAAGGAGGGAAAGGGGGAGTTGGCCTGTATGTGATTCTTTCGCAATCGTGTTGATAAGTTTCATGAGTTGCATGTGACAGTTGCAGGTGACAGTTGCAGTTGACATATGCAACTACTCACAGCTGTTAGACGATCCCACCTTCCTTATCCTCCTTTAACTTAATAATGCTCTCTTTAGAGTTCAGCTTTATTAAGCTTTCTTTATAGTACAATTTAATTAGGCTCTCTTTAGAGTACAACTTAATAAAACTTTAGAGTACACCTTAATAAAGTTATGTTTAGAGTGTAACTTAATAAAGCTCTGTTCAGTGTGCAACTTAATAAAGCTCTTTTGAGAGTACAATTTAATAAAGCTCTATTTAGATTACATCTTAATAATATTTCTCTTTAAAATACAACTGTTAGGAATGAGAATTTTGTACCTTAATTTTCTAGGTAAACGAGTAGTTATCTCCTGGTCAAACTAATCGGGGTTTTGACCGTCAGAGTCCCTTGCCACCCCGGGAGAGAACCACTGGCGTGTACCTATTAGCCGGGGTAAGCCAGTAGTGTCACAATAATAAGAATAATAATATCTTTATTTCTACTAGTACAAGGTATACAGGCCTTAGCTGACATCAATGACATACTACTATATACAAAGCCGCTTGTTATGCAGAGCATTTCCCGCAAATTAGATCAATTTTGTCCCAGCATGCGACCCACACCAGTCCATACTCACGAAATCGTAATGACACGATTGAAAACGAACCATACCACGGGCGGGGATAGAACCCGCGATCAGAAAGGCATAAAACTCCAGACTGACGCACTAGCCACTGGGCCATCTGGCTACAATAACACCCAGTTCACTAACACCCAGGTACCTATTTTATTGCTGGGTGAACAAGGACAACAGGTGTCTTATGGAAACACGTCCTAATGTTTACACCTATGCCGGGGATCGAACTACGGACCTCACTGTGTGAGCTAAGTGCGGTAGCAATGGAGCTACGGGACACTCCTGACTTTTTTTCCGATAAACAGTCTTCGGGACTGCTCACTAAGTTACCTTCACCCACTTAGGTTAAATCTGGTTACTTGTGTGTCTCTATGCCATAATATGTGTGTCCTTTGGTAACCTCTATTTTCTCAACCCGCAGGATTGACGTAGGGTCGCTCCAGTTTTTGGACCACGAGGAACTGTCTGCTCCGTAAGGCTGTGTGTTTCTTGACCACAGTTCCAACTCGATCGTAGGCTGCAGTTACGATTTGGATATCCTGACCTACTCTACTAACCTTCACCTCACCTAGTTGGCACACTAGGAAAATAGCATGAACACATCTGTATTGACCTGGAGCTCCTTTGTGGTTATATATCTACAATGCAGTTAGCCAGGTCGACTCTACTATCCTCATGACCTGGTAGTACACGAAAAACTGTCTGGAACATCTAAGGCTTCCTCCGTTTTCTATAAATCGTCGAAGCTTACAACACACCAAGACATCCATTGTTTCCTCTGCTCACTATAATTTATAAAAAAAAATTCTCAATTTTGATTAAATTAGGTTAATTAAACTTCATATTTTGTGTTTATTCAAATACAGTGGACCCCTGGATTACGTAATTAATCCGTTCCAGAGGGAACTACTAAAACCGAATATTACTAAATCCGAATCTATTTTCCCCATAAGTAATAATGGAAATTCAATTAATCCGTTCCAGACACCCAAAAGTATTAAAATAAATAGCTTCAACATTAAATTATACAGATGAAATAGGACACCAGATTGTCATTGTACATGTTGCCAACACGGCCTGCAACAGCTTTGTGAGGGGTGAAAATCATCCATAAATCTTTGTACTTCAGTCCATTTGGCACAAATCTCCTTAATCTTTGAAGAAGGCAATGTCTTCCATCTCTCTTCCTCCTCCTCTGCAGCAATTTCCCGAACTGTGGTCTGTTGCCGTTGCAGATGAATATCTTGCAGATCTGCAGTGGTTAACATGACTCACGAAATCGTAATGACACGATTGCAAACAAACCATACCACGGGTGGGGTTCGAACCCGCGGTCACAGAGTCTCAAAACTCCAGACCGTTGCGTAAGCCACTGGGCCAGCTAGCTTCAATAAGATTCATCCAACTAGGTATATTTCTACACCATAGGAAGGTTAGCATAGGCACCACTGTGTCCACAAATGCAAGTTTTTACAGACGAATCTCCGCTAGCATGGCCGTGACGAACTCTAGCTCAAGTCCCCTCAAAGCCGTCAACATGACTCACGAAATCGTAATGACACGATTGCCACGGTCTGGAGTTTTGAGACTCTGTGACCGCGGGTTCGAACCCCACCCGTGGTATGGTTTGTTTGCAATCGTGTCATTACGATTTCGTGAGTCATGTTGATGGCTTTGAGGGGGACTTGAGCTAGAGTTCGTCACGGCCATGCTAGCGGGAGATTCGTCTGTAAAAACTTGCATTTGTGGACACAGTGGTGCTTATGCTAACCTTCATATGGTGTAGAAATATACCTAGTTGCATAAATCTTATTGAAGCTAGCTGCCCCAGTGGCTTACGCGACGGTCTTGAGTTTTGAGACTGTGACCGCGGGTTCGAACCCCACCCATGGTATGGTCTGCAGTGGTTAGCTCTTCATTGTGGTCCTCCACCAACTCTTCCACATCCTCGCTACTAACCTCCAACCCCATGGACTTCCCCAGTGCCACAATTTGTTCCACAACAGACTCGGGTTACTGTGGCTCAGCCCTTACACCTTCAAAATTCCTCTCTGGGACACAGTCTGGCCACAATTTTCTCCAAGCAGAGTTCAAAGTCCTGAAGCTCACTTCCTCCCAAGCCTTCCTTACATGGTTTATGCAATGGAGGATAGTGACGTGATCTTTCCAAAACTCTTTTAGGGTCAATCGAGTGTCCGAGGTTATGTCAAAGCATCTTTGAAACATTGCTTTGGTGTACAGTTTTTTTAAGTTTGAAATGACCTGCTGGTCCATGGGCTGGAGGAGAGGAGTGGTATTAGGGGACAAGAACTTCACTGTGATGAACTTAAAGGCCTCCACAATTTGCTCTTCCAAGTCTCGAGGATGAGAAGGAGCATTGTCCATTACCAGGAGGCACTTGAGGTCCAATTTATTTTCCAGGAGATATTTCTTCACACTGGGGCCAAATACTTCATTGAACCAATCAAGGAAAGTTTCCCTCGTGACCCATGCCTTAGTGTTAGCCTTCCACATCACACACAAATTAGCCTTGGCAACACTGTATTTCTTGAACACTGGGATTTTCAGTGATATACGAGTAAAGGCTTCACTTTGAAATCCCCACTAGCATCACTACACAACATAAGAGTTACCCTGTCTTTCATAGGCTTGTTTCCTGGCAGTGCCTTTTCCTCCTGTGTAATGTAGGTCCTGTTTGGCATTTTCTTCCAAAACAGGCCTGTTTCGTCACAATTAAACACTTGTTGGGGTTTGAATTCTTCAGCCTCTACATAGCTTTTGAATTTATGCACATATTTTTCATTCGCACATTTGTCTGAACTGACTGCCTCACCATGCCTTATCACACTGTGTATGCCACTATGCTTCTTAAATCTGTCAAACCAGCCTTTACTGGCTATAAATTCGCTCACTACAGCACTCGTTGCAGGCATTTTCTTGACGAGATCATCATGCAACTGCCTTGCTTTTTCTGATATTATTGCCTGCATAACACTATCTCCTGCTAATTCTTTCTCGTTGATCCACACCAACAACAAAGTTTCCACATCTTCCAGTATTTGCGATCATATTTGCACGGTGGCTTATTTAGCAGTTGCAAGCACTAAAAACAATGGAATAATGACAAAATGTAGGGTATGAAAGCCTGGGTCACCGTCACTCGCTAGTAAACAATGGCACACTGACTCTGGATGGAGTGTTGGGCCGTCCGGGCAATGCATACGCGTCCAGGACGAATTACAAATTCCGAGCGGATCTACTTATACCGAACCAATATTTTTACGAAAAAATGTTACTTATTCCGAATTTTACGAAATCCGATGACTACGTAATCTGGGGGTCCACTGTACTTACATTTTTTCTCAAATATTATATAAATGTTTGGGGGGTTAACTATTTTTTCTATACTTTTTTCTTCATAAAGGACCCTTAGAACCCTTAAAACATGGTTCTCCAAACTGCGATCCGCCTCAAATTTTATATGGCCCGCAGCAACCTGAAATATTTATAAATAGTAAAACTAATGAACCCTCATTTTCAGTCACTTAAAGTTAAAGATTTTGTTTGTAACAATTTATGTCATTTTTTTTTTTTAATTCTAATCTTTTTTTAATTTTTCAGATATACAGTGGACCACCGAGTTACGTTCACCTCGGAAATCGTACAAATATGTAAGTGTAATATTGTAAGTGCTTTTGTAAATGTATTTTTGGGGGTCTGAAATGGACTAACCTACTTGGCATTATTTCTTAAGGGAGAAAATTCATTTGGTAATGACACTTAAGCAGCCTTCTGGAATGAATTATGATCGTAACTCGGGGGTCCACTTACCTTTTAGTTATGGAAAGAAAAAGAAAGACAACAGTGCAGAGTGAGTGCCGCTGTTTAATGAAGCATGGGGCGTAAAGTACTTCTTTGTACAAGCAAGTGGTAAAGTCTTGAGTGTTGTATGCCACGAAACTGTTGCAGCTTTGAAGGAGTACATTGTACGTCTACTATGAGACCAAATATAAACCAAGCTATTCCCAGTTCACAGGAACACAGCGTTCGGAAAATTTTGAATCGATGCAACGCAGGTTGCTTTCCCAACAAGATTTTTTAACGCAGAAGACAGCTAAAAATGAAGCCAGTTACAAAGTAGTTTATGTGTTAGCTAAAAGAGGAAAGCCATTCACCGATGGAGATCTGTTCAAAGAGTGTATGATGGAAGCCCTGGGAGAGTTATGCCCAGAAAAAGCAAATCTGCTCAAAATCCTAAGTCTTGAGACAAATACTGTTAAACGAGTACTAGTGGACCCCCGGTTATCGGCCATAATTAGTTCCAGAATGCTGTTCGAGTGCCATTACCAAACGAATTTATTCCCATAAGGAATAATGTAAATTAGATTATTCCGCTTGGACCCCTAAAATATACCTACAAAAGCACTTACAAAAATATACTTACATAATTGTTCGAGTTGGGAGCAGTACGAAATCCGGGGGTCCACTGTAATATGTTTTATCAAATTGCAGACAGCAAGAAATTTTCAGTTTTTTTTCTCTCACCCTTGATGAATCAAATGATGTAAGTGACACATCACATCCGTAGCATTGACAATGAATTTAATGTCACATAAGAATCAGCATTAATGCATAGCATGCACAGCACAGGAATCGGAGAAGACATTTTCAAAGAATTGCAAAAAAACTGTATTAGAATATAACTTGAAGTGGAATAAACTGCGTGACAACTGGAGGAGGAAAGAACATGTCTCAAGTGAAGAAAGGTTTGGTTGGACAAATCACAAAAGCTTGTGAGGATGGTGGATTCTCAAAGCACATGTTTCTGTTCTGCGTTATCCATCAGCAAGCATTGTGCTGAAAATATGTGGATATGTCTTGTGTTCTGAAACCTGCTGTTTCACCAGTGAATTTCATTCCATCCCACTGGCTTAATCATCACCAATTTCGTGATTTTCTGAAAGAAACTGTTTCTGAGTCCATTGACTTGCCTTGTTATACAGCATTTTGATGGCTTAGTTGTGGAAAGATTCTATCACAGTTCTCTCAGCTCGGAAAAGAGATTTATTTATTTCTCACAGATTGGCATATTTTTTGCAGACGTGACAAGCCATATGAATCAATTGAATCTGAAGTTGCAAGGTGAAACAAATTTGATTTGTGATCTATTCACACATGTCAAGGCATTCAGGAAAAAAATGATGTTATTTGAAGGACAGGTGAAGGTTTCTAACTTGCTTCATTCCCCATGTGAAAAAACGCATGAGGAAGTGAGGCAGAATTTCCTTCTTCATTTGCAACAGAAATCATTAATGACTTGCAAACACAATTTCACAAACAATTTTCTGATCATGATGGAAAAACAGATGAAATAAAGCTGTTTCAAAACCCATTTGACTGCAGTGTTGACACAATCCCAAGTCAGTTTCAAATGGAAATCATTGATCTTCAGTCAGATAACATGCTGAAAGAAAATTATAAAGAAAGAAATCTGGTCCAGTTTTATAAATCTTTACAGCCTGAACAGTTTCCATATTTGAAGCAATCTGCTTGTAGATGGGTATCACTTTTTTTGGTACAACGTACCTTTGTGAACAAACATTTTTAAAATATAAGCATGTCAAGTCCAAATTTCGCACAAATTTATCTGATGAGCATTTGAAGTCCATTCTAGTAATTGGTTCCTCAAGCTTGACATCTCAGTTCAGCAATATTTTGAAATTAAAAAAACAGTTCGATCATTCCCATTAATCTTGTGCAAATTAATCTTGTGTCAGCTTTTCTAATCTGCAGTTCAGTAACTGATTATACTGTCCGAACACTGGCTTATGGTATTGTTTCTTAGCAATTGTCACATTTCTCTTTTGTTGTGAATCTTATCATGCTCATTATAAAAAAGGATCCAAATAAAACTTATTCGTTCATTTACATTTGTTTACAAGACTGATTTTTGTCTTTGGCCCGTGAAAATGTGTACAAAATACCATGTGACCCTCGTGGTGAAAAGTATGGAGACCGCTGCCCTATAATATATTATAATAATAATATTTATTTTGAGATTCTAAAGAAAAATTGGAAAGGTTAGTGGACGAGTTTGGGAGAGTGTGTAAAGGTAGAAAGTTGAAAGTGAACATAGATAAGAGTAAGGTGTTGAGGGTATCAAACGATTTAAATAAAGAAAAATTGGATATCACATTGGAGAGAGGGATTATGGAAGAAGTAAATGTTTTCAGATATTTGGGAGTTGACGTGTCAGAGGATGGGTTTATGAAGGATGAGGTTAACCATAGAATTGACGAAGGAAAAAAGGCGAGTGGTGCGTTGAGGTATCTGTGGAGACAAAAAACGTTATCCATGGAGGCAAAGAAGGAAGGGAATGTACGAAAGTATAGTGGTACCAACACTCTTATATGGGTGTGAAGCATGGGTTGCAAATGCTGCAGCGAGGAGGCAGCTGGAGGCAGTGGAGATTTCCTGTCTAAGGGCAATGTGTGGTGTAAATATTATGCAGAAAATTCGGAGTGTGGAAATTAAGAGGTGTGGAGTTACTAAAAGTATTTGTCAGAGGGCTGAAGAGGGTTGTTGAGGTGGTTTGGTCATTTAGAGAGAATGGATTAAAGTAGAATGACTTGGAGAGCGTATAAATCTGTAGGGGATGGAAGGTGGGGTAGGGGTCGTCCTCGAAAAGGTTGGAGAGAGGGGGTAAAGGAGGTTTTGTGGGCGAGGGGCTTGGACTTCCAGGAAACATGTGTGAGCGTGTTAGATAAGAGTGAATGGAGATGAATGGTTTTTGGGACCTGACGAGTTGTTGGAGTGAGAGCAGGGTAATATTTTGTGAAGGGATTCAGGGAAACCAGTTAATTGATTTAGTTCCTGGAAATAGGAAGTACAATGCCTGCACTTTAAAGAAGGGGATTGAGATATTGGCGGTTTGGAGGGATTTTCTGAACTGTCGTATCTTAGCGCCTCTGCAAAGACAGTGATTATGTGTGAGTGAGGTAAAAGAGTTAAATGATGATGAAAGTATTTTCTTTTGGGGATTTTCTTTCTTTTTGGGTCACCCTGTCTCGGTGGGAGACGGCCGACGTGTTAAAAAAATCTTATTTAATACAAGTACATGTACATGGTATACAGGCCATAGCTGACATCAATGACATACTACTATATAGAAAGCCCCTTGTTATGCTGAACATTTCGGGCAAATTAGGTCAGTTTTGTCCCAGGATGCGACCCACACCAGTCGACTAACACCCAGGTACCCATTTTAAACTGATGGGTGAACAGGGACAGGGACATCAGGTGTCTTATGGAAACACGTCCCTAAGATATTAGCACAGTTTTTGGTTACATTCCTCGCAACTTAATAAAGCTCCTTAGAGTGCAACATAAAGTCCATAAATGAAGCTCTCTTGTGCACAGAGAATAATTCTCCCCTCTAAAGCAAGTGTTTTAAAGTAAATAATGGTCAGTCAGCTTCTTACTTTCACTGGTTCATAGTCCAAGTCATCACCATGATTCTGTTGGCAGGTGAAGGTGGGTTTCAAGCCTATCGACTACACTGTACCGCCTTCAAGGACTCACGTAATCCCTCCAGCAATTGCATTAAACCCTAAAGTAGGGCTTAAGGTGAAGTTTCCATCGTATATATGCTGAGATATACACCTCATGCTGTATATATCCTGCATGATTTTCACGTTATCTGTATCAAAATGCGGAGAACGGGTATACAAAAAAAAAATATGTTGTGCCTTGAATTGATCTGCTGAATACAAGAGATCTTAGTGGGTTTCTTCAAGGTAATAGTTTTCAGTAGAAATTGTAGGAAAGACGTTCCTCAGGACAAACCATATATAGGCACAAAACTCATCATTCCTAGGTCTAAAACTGTACTGAACCAAACAAACCAAAATTTTTTCGAGACTTGTTAGAAGCGGCCAGCAGTAACAGCCTGGTTGATCAGGCTCTGATCCAACATGAGGCCTGGTCACAGACCGGGCAGCAGGGGCATTGACCCCTGGAACTCTCTCCAGGTAAACTCCAGAGCTTTCGTTTAAGTTGTTTTTTTGTCTAGACCCTATTAGTAAGGAGTTCTTAAAGCCTTTTTTTTCGTTGATTTCTGCAGTGCAACAATAGTCTGGCAGGCAGATCTGAGCCTAACAACAGTCTGCCGGGCGGACTTCTGCTCTGCCTCTTGTTACCTCTGGCAACCCGGAAAGTTCCGTTGAGTAGAGAGTGCAACACCGATCGATTGCAAATGTTGCAGCAACCTTCTGAGAGAGCCAGTGTTGCTGATGACCTGGAACACTGTCAGTGTTGCTGATGACCTGGAACACTGCCAGTGTTGTTGTTGACCTGGAACACTGCCAGTGTTGCTGATGACCTGGAACACTGCCAGTGTTGTTGTTGACCTGGAACACTGCCAGTGTTGTTGATGACCTGGAACACTGCCAGTGTTGCTGATGACCTGGAACACTGCCAGTGTTGCTGATGACCTGGAACACTTTCAGTGTTATTGTTGACCTGGAACACTGCCAGTGTTGTTGATGACCTGGAACACTGCCAGTGTTACTGATGACCTGGAAGACTGCCAGTGTTGTTGATGACCTGGAACAATGCCAATGTTACTGATGACCTGGAACACTGCCAGTGTTGCTGATAACCTGAAACACTATCAGTGTTGCTGATGACCGCTAGCCCAGCTTCTGCCGCCGCTGGCAATGATGCCCCTGGTGTCAGGACCAATCGGGGGGAGAGCGAAGCTTTCCCAACAATTGGTCAGTCAGTAGCCCATATCTCAAGTGCGAATGCTACAGCATGTCATTCCAGCTGTCCCTCCTATTCGACGGTCGGTCTAGTATGTTAGAGACGTGGCTACAATCGGTCGAGACGGCGGTTAAGGGACGACATGATTCCCCCACTGACGCGCAGTACATCAATGTATTATATGGGTTCCAGGAGATAATGGTTGGTCGTAGTGAAACTCTCTTGATGGGTGGCAACGGTATATTGACGTAGTCTGTGAGAGGAAGAGCCCAGCCTATCTGCTCAGTACTATGCCTAGCATCGGAGTGAAAGATTCAGATTTTTGCCACCGAAGTGGCTAGTTTATTGTGCAAGAGCAAGAGCATATGGATACACAAAAAGAATAAGCACTAGGCCCCAAAAGGGTTAACAATTGTACATTTGGATTTATATCTACATTTAACTTATCTGTTACAAGCAAATTTAGGAAATTTGGTATCTTATTTTCATTAATAAGATATTTTGACATGTCACATAGGTTATTATACTGTTTATCTCTATATTCCTCAATAAGTGGACAATTAAGCATATAGTGTTCAAGACAGTGACCATATGCCTGATCACATAATTTGCATTTAGCTTGATCATCATCATCTGTGTCTCCCAAACTGCCAGAAGTACTTGTAGCCAAGCCTAAGCCTGGCCACTACAACATCAGTCAGTCTGTTCACATTGCAAGTTGCTCCATAAACATACTTATCTATGTTCATGTTATCATAGTGGGTTATAGATCTACTCAGGCTTCTAACTGCATTCCTATAGCAATCATTTTCATTATTTATTTCTCTCCTAATATTATTCCTAATGCTAGACACAGATATACCAAAGTTATATTTTACATTCTCCTTCTGGGTACTCTTCTTGGCTAACAGATGAACTTTATCATGAAGGAGTAATCCAATGTATGATGGAATCCATAGGACTTGTACATTAATTCCTTTGTCCCGGATTTTTGAGTATCTATACCTGGCTTCTCCAATGAGCATGCTGTTAGAGTCATTATATGGGTCAAGAGCCTTCAGTGATGACAGAATCAGTAATGATGATAGAGTCAAGCTCAGTAACAGTCTGGTTGATCAGGCTGTGGTCCAACATGAGGCCTGATCACAGACCAGGCCGCAAGGGCGTTGATCCCTGGAATTCTCTCCAGGTAAACACCATAAGTGCTCTGCCTATGAGGGCTCTAAAGATATTGGTCATAAGTCTTGAGAATGTGATAGGCGAGGATCTTAAGCTGAAGGCCATACATAGGAAGTGATAATGGCGTATAGGATGAATTGGTGGTTGATGGAAAACTGGAGAGGTGGTGGTGATGGTGTAGAGGCGTCTCGGGGCTGCCGGCTGCAAACACACTACACTAGGAAGAATCTTGAAGAATTTGCGCTTAACAAAGAATCCACATAGTTTAGGCCTTTTTGTCGGTGCTCTAGTAGGAAGGTCACACAGTCTAGCTTTCACCTACTATGTGGACCGAAAAAATCGACGATAAACCCAAGATATAGGGTAAAAATCAGACACGTGAGTAATGGCACAAAACTGACCAGGAAACAGTATAGACAGGCTGAAGAATGCTGGCTTGGGGTTGGGTTGGAGGTAGCATTATTCTCTGTAGGCCTACACGGTCACGCAAAATGTCCGCCGGCTTGGTAAAGTTTATCTCCTTATATTACTGTAATCGTCGGATATATAGAACCGCCGCTGCACACCAATTATTGTATGGATTCTAGGAGATAATGGTTGGTCGTTGTGAACTCTCTTGATGGGTGGCAATGGTATATTGACATAGTCTGTGAGAGGAAGAGCCCAGCCTATCTGCTCAGTACTATGCCTAGCATCGGAGTGAGAGAGATGCCTCTAGGTAGCATCTCACATGAGGGGATCATGACATCACAGGTTGAAAGGGAGCCTAACTATAAAAATAGCTGGTACTATGATATACTACAGAAGTATATTACATAGGGTACATATGACAAATGATGCTGCTGCTGCAGTGGACAGGTCCAAAAGTGTTATCGTTTCCTTTGTGGATTTGGACAGAGTGCACGATTTGGAGTCATGGTCCGCGCTTAAGGAAGAATTCCCTAGTTACTTCAGATGTAAGCATCAGTGCCATTACCTTGATATCATTACTAGTGTCTTGAAAGAGTGTCAGTCCCCTGATGAAAGCCCTCTCACTTGCATTTGTCATTTCCAGCGAGCATCAAAAGATTTTTGTTGATGCTATTCATGATACCAAGTGGGCTGCTAGTGATGACAGTATGAAACTTAAAGACATCATCCCCATGCTCGCCGTATGTGTCATGCTGAGAGATGCTCCACCCAATCTCCAGGGTGTCATCAATGACTTAGGACTCAGCCCCCAGCACACAGTCCTGGGTGCCTACGAGGCCATCGACAAAGTCAAGCCGCCTGGCAAGAAAGATAAGGCTTGTTGCCTTGCTGGTACTCCTTTGCCAGTCCCTCCATCATCAACCCTAGCAACGCTGCCGGTGCAACAACCAGTCACTTTCGCCGCCACCATCCAGCAATCAGCCTTCAAGGCTAAGAAGACCAGTAAACCTAATACCAAACCGAATCAAAACGGCAGATCAAGTCACGACAGTCAGGCTAGTATGACGACATTGCAAGAGGCTCTTCCGTCTAAGTTCAAGCATCACCAGTGCACACCGCCGTCACCACCACCTGCTAAGCGCGTGGTGACCTGTTTCAACTGTGGTAAGACAGGTCACTACCATTCTGAATGTTATAAACCTCAGTCCCCACGTCGTGATTGTCACCGTCCCTGTGCTCAGTACCAGAAAGGCATTTGTATTTACCATCACACTTTGAGCCATACTTCTAACGAGTGTAATAAGCTGCAGAGTCTCTTGTCAGCGCAGGATGGCAAGCACTCTCTGCCCGGAGCCAGTGCTAGCCGGAGCTCTTCCAGCAGTTCGAGGGAAGAGGCGCGCTGGCAAAATCAATGAAAGAGGTAATCACATTGTCGGAGTTGCTGTATTTCATCCCTGTCTGCAATAAGTTCACTGCCCTGATCAGCGATATGCTTGCTGACAGCGCAGAAATAGAGTGCCTCAGCATTGGTGCTGAGACTCATACCATACCTTCCAGGACGTCGAGTCGCACCACCAAACATCAGGCCTCTAGCAGCTGGGACTCCGGGTACGTAGTCGGCCTGTCATGCCTTCACATTCGGTATGACAACCCATGTGGACCTCTCGTTGAGTCCACACTTCATTGGAAGCCTGTTCAGCTTTTCCTTGATACAGGTTTGGTGGTTAACATTGTCCGTTCCACCCTTTTCCGTGACATCGGTCTTCATGCGGCCATGCTGACCGAGCCGTCTGTCATTCAGACCTTGAGAAAAGTTTCAGGTAGCCCTCTCACGGTTCGTGGTCGTGAAACATTAGAATTTGCGATCCATGGTCACAAGTGGTCAGCAAAGTTCTTAGTAGTTGATGACATCATCTTCCCAGGTGATTTGCTAATCAGATTCAAGACCATGGCGGACCTTAAGATCCGTTTAGATCCAGCTAAGTGGAAAGCGGATTTTGATGGAGTGGATGTGCCCTTCTGGGGTGAACACTTAGGACCCACTATGTGCCACTCTGTCTCTGAGTACATCCAGTGCTTGGAATCATTGGAAACCCGTGGTTTCCATTGCACGTTCTCCCCGAGTTTGGCCTCTTGTCCTGACCAACCTCGTAAGAGAGCTCATTTCTCGTCACCTCCTGGCCATCAGTGCTGTTACCAGTGAAACCCAGTCTGGAGACGTCCATTCTGACCTTCACTATAACTCTCACACTGATGTAGAGGATGACAGTTGTCAAGTCGCAGTCTCCCTGTCGGCAGGCGACTGCCTGACTCATGTCATGGCATCAGCGAGCAGAGTTACTGCCTGTATAAAGTATGATGTCACTTTATCGGCTATTTCGCTCACTCCTGTTACGGTGTATGTGACCAGAGCTTTTGATGGAGACCACGTGCTAGTCAACAAGGACACATGCAGAGCCAAGGGCCTCTCCCTTGAGCCGTCCTTGCACACTGTGCGACATGGTAAGTTGCAAGTCCTTATCGTTAACTTGCACAGTCGAGAATTCCCCCTGCGGATGGACACCTCACTTGTCGACCTCGTCAGATTCCCTTTCCCAGTGAGAGTGGAGGGCAAAATCCCAGCTGACGTTCTCGTAAGTGCAGTCCTCCCAGGTGAGTCTGCTACTAACCCTTCCATCACCCCGCCAGTGCAGGAAGATGATCTAGCTATGACAGACTATCCGGAAGAAGTTCCACAACTTCTCCAGGTTCTCAATCGCGCACGCACTGCCGTCGCTTTAGATGGTGAGTCCATGGGTCTGACCCCACTTATTTCTCATCATATTCCACTTGATAAAGGTACTAAACCCATTTATGTGCCTGCTTATCGTTTGCCACATACGCAAAGAGTTTTCGCTGATGAACTCATTGCAAAGATGCTCCGCAATGGAGTTATTGAGGAGTCCATTTCCCCGTGGAATGCCCCTCTAATCCTAGATCCCAAGAAAGATGGAACTTGGCATCCTGTTACAGGAAACTGAATGCTTGTACGATCCCAGACAGATTTCCATTGCCAGTTCTGAATGACCTGTTACAGAACATCGGCGATAATAAGGTCTTTTTGACTCTTGATCTTCTTCAAGGGTTTTGGTAGATCCCTCTTGATGACCAAAGCAAAGAACTAACTGCGTTCTCTATGCCTACTGGTCATTATCAGTTCAAGAGGATGCCCTTCGGCTTGTGCAGAAGCCCGATCACGTTCATTCATTTGATGACAATGATTTTCCATACTCTTCTAGGTGGCACACTTATGGTCTACCTAGACGATCTCATTGTGATGTCCCAGGATGTTCCTATGCATCTCGTAAAACTTGAGCGGGTACTGAAAAAACTAGCCAAGGCTAATCTCAAAGTGAAACTTTCAAAATGCCAGTTCCTTAAAAAGGAAATTATGTTTCTGGGCCACGTAGTGACTCAGAATGGCATCAAGACAGACGAGTCTAAAATCTCGGCTGTATGGAAGTTCCCTAGACCTACGATGGCGGATGCTGTCCATTCCTTCATAGGCCTAGCTGAATTCTACTGCACTTTCATAGCGAGATTATCCACCATAGCTGCACCTTTGACTCAGCTCCTTAAGAAAGATGTCCCCTTTGAGTGGACATGTGACCAGGAAAGAGCTTTCGTCACACTTAAAAATAGGTTAACATCAGCCCCAGTCCTTAGATTCCCTGATTTCACCAAAGCGTTTACCTTGACAATGGATGCCAGCAAAGTTGGCTTATGCTAGCCGTGTTCTTACGAAAGCTGAAGTCAATTACTCGGTGACAGAGCTAGAAGCCTTAGCCATCGTATGGGCTTTGAACCATTTCCGAGACATTATTTACCAGTACTCTATCAAGCAGAGATAACACCAGGAGGCAGCTCAGATGAAAACTCGCCCACACACGAGCTTTTAAATCTGCACCAAATTCACCTTAAACCAGCAATTAATAGAGCCTACAAGATTGGAGAATACGCTGGACCTCATCTTCACTAACAATGATGATCTGATACGAAATGTCATCATATCAAAAACAATATACGTACTCAGATCACAATATAATAGAGGTCCAGACATGTATGCGGGGGGTGGGGCCGGACCGACAAAATGTGATCAGTCACGATGGAGCCTTCACCAAATTCAACTTCAATAACAAAAACATAAGGTGGGACCAAGTAAACCAAGTCCTAAATGATATAAACTGGGAAGATAGCCTAAGCATCTCAGATCCTAACCTATGTCTAGAACAAATTAACTCAGTGGCACTTGAGGTTTGCTCAAGACAAATTCCCTTAAGGAAAAGGAGGAGAAGATGTAAACTAGAAAGAGAAAGGTGCTCCCTATACAGGCGAAGGCAAAGAATAACAGAGCGGCTACAAGAGGCCAATATATCTGAAATACGTAGGGAGACACTGGTCAGAAAAATAGCAAACATCGAACTAAAACTACAGTCAGACAGACACCACACATGTAACTCCCCTGAAAACTGGAGATGAGTCAGATGCACAGGACCTACCCACAATTAATGATGAGGTAGTCATGCCACAGGCACCAACAAAGAACAATGAATTAACCAAGGTACTTGTTAAGGTGATAGGTGTTAGAGAAAGAACTGATTCAGAAGTGCCTTCCTCTGGAGAGGCATTTGATTCGCCTGACCTTCCACAAATTATAACAAACTTGCAGAAAAAAAATTGAGCAAACTGAACAGATACTGACAAGTTTAACAAATATATGTAGTCAAGATGATGCTCCTGAGTACGTTGATGATGTCAAAAGTGCATCAACAATCTCGGTTCAATTTCAAGCCATTTGTAAGAAAGAAGCCCATGACTCTTGGCTTCAAAACTTGCCTTGGAACTGGCTGGCAAAATGCCGGAAAATGTATAAAAAAAAAAAAAAGGTTCTGAAGATAAACACGTACAAACTATGCTATTTGCTCTTAAGTGTCTGCACACTGTAAGCAAAGCATAATAGTCTTACCATCTTATGAACAAGAGATTGTAATAACTCACTACAATGGATAGAGTACAATTTTTTTCATAGAACATTGCTTCCATTAGGAAGCGGTTGCCTGACTTACATCATATTAGTGCAACCAAGAATATTGATGTCATCTGTTTGCAGGAATGTAGACTGAAAGAAGGAGTACCTCCACCAAAGTTGTCTGGATATGCAGCTTATAACTTAAGGTCAACCAACTGTTGTGTGATGTATGTCAGAAAGAACTTGCCACATTCACTCCTTACCCTGCAGAGTCGAGTAAACATGCAGTATCAT
Organism: Cherax destructor; assembly: GCA_009830355.1. Taxonomy (NCBI): domain Eukaryota; kingdom Metazoa; phylum Arthropoda; class Malacostraca; order Decapoda; family Parastacidae; genus Cherax; species Cherax destructor. The sequence continues at coordinate 4,304 of WNWK01013054.1, read as the reverse complement.
GATGTCAGAGTATACGCAGGCGATTTTTCCATAAACATTTTTAATCTTTATGCCCCAGCGAACCAGCTTCGACCTGATGCTTTACCAGATCGCATCAATAGTGAACCTACCCTCATACTTGGAGACTTTAATGCCAGACATAAAAATATTGGTGGGTCTATAACAAACACCAATAGAACTAAACTATTGAAATTTCTAAATGAGCATGATAATGTTCGAATTGTAGGCACTACTGAGCCTACTCACATATATGGTGGCATACTAGATCTGTGCCTTGGATTTAATACATCATATACGATGCATGACTCTGTCATAGTTGATGATCTTCTATCTGATCACTTCCCAAGACTCACAACTGTCAATCTTGATCATATCTCAAGCAACCAAGGAGCTAAATACAGAAGGAGGAAACTTATTCTCAACCAAGAACACAGAGATAACTTTATTAACCACTTCGATCAATGGTATAAGAATTACGAGCCCACTGGTACACAAAAATTCAATGATGATCTAGTTTCCACTATTTAGACTGTACTCACAGATCAAGTGGGCAGGAAAAGAAAATATAAACCTTCCACTAGAAATGACAATAAATACCAATGTAAATATTATAATGACCCACAGCTACGCAATCTAATACATGCAGCTAGGAGGATTGGTAAAGCATACCGTGAGTGTAGAACCCCAGACCTTCTCAGAACATTCCAAGCTGCACTAACAAATGCAAGAAATAGAAAGCAAGAACTTAGGCAACAGGAATGGGAACAATTCGTTAGTGGATTAAATAGGTCTACCCCTTTAAGTCTGGCATGGAAAGGTATAAATAAAATAACCAGGAAAAATACTGCCAATGTTGCTCATCCCTTTCCACTTGAAAAAGCAAACGACCTCATAAATGACTGGTCCAAAATCTACAGGCATGAAAACCTGCCATCTCATATTAGAGAAAACTTAGAGAGTGCTTCTGAAGAAATGTTGAAACTGATTAATTTTATGAGCCAAAATATTGAGGAGAGTGATTGCCTCTTCACCGAGTATAAATTAGATAACACATTAACTAAAGGTCGATCAACTGCTCCTGGAGAGGATGGTATAACTTATGGTATAACTCTTTGTAAAAATTTTGAAAGGATGATACTTAACAGACTGTACCACAGAATCAGACACCAACTCTCCCCCTCCCTCTTTAGGTTCATGAAAGGTAAGAGTGTGCAGAACTGTATTTCCACCTTTCTCACTGCACACACCTCTACTAGTTTTACCACATTTCTTGATCTAAAATCTGCATTTGATATCGCAAACAGAACTGTTATACTACATGAACTAGTCAAAATGAATATTGGTGATAGCTTACTCTGCTGGATAATAGGATACCTGTCAAACAGAGTATCCTCTGTCCTCTACCAAGGCTTTAGAAGCGAGTCTAAAGAAATGTCCCTAGGTACACCGCAGGGAGGAGTTCTCAGTCCCATGCTATTTAATATTCTGATTAATGCTCTACCTACCTCACCTAAACATATAGCTATAAGCTATGCTGATCAATCAATTAATCAATCAATCAACTTTATTTCTGATAACATTACAAAGTGGGGTTTGCATGTTTTATGTTGTTTATACATTTTATGAAATAATGATTACAAGAAGGCCAATAGTATGCCTGGGTATGCCTAGGCATTTCAGGCAGTCTTATAATAGATTTTACTCTATAGTGACACAATAATTGTACTGGTATTAAGTTTAGGTAATTGTAGTGATTAACTAGGTTTACAAAATTTAGGTAGTTTAAAAATTTAACAATTTAACAACTAGTTTACATATTAATGGGAATGGTGCCGTGTTGGCATGATACAGTTTCTCTATTGGAGTGTCTTAGGCAAACTTATGACTAGCTTAAGAATTATGAAGCAATAGTTGCATTAGAATTTTGTTTACAGTCATGTGCAAATTAAGGGGAGTCACAGATATCAATAAGTGTATTTTGCTGTGGATATGTAGTGGCCAGGCTTCGGCTTGGCTACAAGTACTTCTGGCAGTTTGGGAGATACACAGATGATGATCAAACTAAATGCAAATTATGTGATCAGGCATATGGTCACTGTCTTGAACACTATGTGCTGAATTGTCCACTTATTGAGGAATATACAGATAGACAGTATAATAACCTATGTGACATGTCAAGATATCTTATTAGTGAAGGTAGGATACCATTATTCTAAGCAAATTTCCTAAATTTGCTTGTAACAATAAGTGAACTGTAGATATAAATCCAAATGTACAATTGTTAACCCTTTTGGGGCCTAGTTCCTAGGTTTTCTGTGTATCCATATGCTCTTGCGCTACCGTCCACAGGATGGATATGGGTGCACAATAAACTAGCAACTTCAGTGGCAAAATCTAAAATCCTAATAAATCTCAAACTAGTCTTAAGTTTGCCGGATATACCCAATATAGGATCTTTAATAGAAACTAAGTAACATGCCAAGACGTCACCATTCACATTACTAATTTTATAAATTGTCATAATCTAAATATTCTGAACTACCTCACTATTGTAAATTTAATTAATCATTTGTAATTTGTAATATAGATTAAGAACTATTTTTAGTCTGCCAGAAATGCCTAGCATGCCCAGGCATGTTAGGCATGCTAGTGGCCATCTTTGTCTCATAATATGTAAACCACATGTATTTGTGTATACCTGAATAAACTTACTTACTTACTTACTTACATTGTAAGCTTTGTAATTATTGCTTTATGATATGTAAACCACACATTGTAATCTTTACAGAGAAATAAAAATCTGAATCCATATTATTTGCTGATGACACAACATATGTCTTCTCTCACCCAAATCTAGTCATACTGGCCAACACTGTTAATGCAGAATTACAGAAAATATCGACATGGATGACGACTAATAAACTTACTCTAAATACTGACAAGACCTACTTTATACAGTTTGGAAACACAGTTACAAATGTTCCACTTAACATAACGCTCAACGGTTCACCCATCACAAGACTCAAAGAGGGAAAATTCCTAGGAATCTTTAAATTCCAAACACACACATACAACAAATTTCCAAGAAAATCTCTAAGACAGTAGGCATATTATCTAAGATACGCTACTATGTGCCACAATCAGCTCTCCTTGCACTATATCACTCGCTCATTTACCCATATCTCACGTATGGAATCTGTGCATGGGGATCAACAACATTAAATCACCTTAGACCACTCATAACCCAGCAAAAAGCTGCAGTCAGAATGATAACAAATTCCCACTCTAGACAGCATACTCCACCAATATTTAAAAGCCTAAAACTACTCGCCATAAAGAACATTCACACTTATTCTTGTGCCTACTACATACATAGAACTCTACATTCTAATATAAACCCTCCACTCAAAATTCTCCTCACCAACTTTAATAGGACCCATGACCACAACACAAGATACAGATCACTTTTTGATGTACCCCGTGTCCACAGCAACCTATGTAAAAATTCTATGCATAGAGCCTGATCAACCAGGCTGTTACTGCTGGCCGCACACAGTCCAACGTACGAACCACAGCCTGGCTGGTCACGTACCGACTTTAGGTGCCTGTCCAGTGCCTGCTTGAAGACAGCCAGGGGTTTGTTGGTAATCCCCTGATGTATGCTGAGGCAGTTCACAATCTTGGGCCCCTGACACTTATTGTGTTGTCCCTCAACGTGCTAGTGGCACCCCTGCTTTTCATTACCTGGAGTCTACCTGGAGAGAATTCCAGGGGTCAACGCCCCCGCGGCCCGGTCCGTGACCAGGCCTCCTGTTGGACCAGAGCCTGATCAACCAGGCTGTTACTGCTGGCCGCACGCAGTCCAACGTACGAACCACAGCCCGGCTGGTCAGGTACCGACTTTAGGTGCCTGTCCAGTGCCTGCTTGAAGACAGCCAGGGTTTGTTGGTAATCCCCTGATGTTGCTGGGAGGCAGTTCAACAATCTTGGGCCCCTGACACTTATTGTGTTGTCCCTCAACGTGCTAGTGGCACCCCTGCTTTTCATTGGGGGGATGTTACATCGCCTGCCGAGTCTTTGCTTTCGTAGAGAGTGATTTTTGTGTGCAAGTTTGGTACTAAGCCCTCGAGAATTTTCCAGTGTATATAATAATGTATCTCTCCCGCCTGCGTTCTAGAGAGTACAGGTTTAGGAACTTCAAGCGTTCCCAGTAGTTGAGGTGGTTTATCGCACTTATGCGTGCGGTGAAGGTTCTCTGCACATTTTCAAGGTCAGCAATTTCACCCGCCTTGAAAGGTGCCGTT
>WNWK01013053.1:0-56929 GCA_009830355.1 Cherax destructor | reverse complement strand
ACTGCATATATATAATCTCACATTATCAAGTTCCTTGATAATGTGAGTAGTCACGAAAGCGCTTGGAATTCTTCTATTTTTTCATAGTGGTTTTCTTGCATATATATATATATATATATATATATATATATATATATATATATATATATATATATATATATATATATATATATATATATAAGAACATAAGAACATAAGAAAGGAGGAACATTGCAGCAGGCCTGTTGGCCCATACTAGGCAGGTCCTTCACATTCCATCCCACTAACAGAATATTTGTTCAACCTAATTTTCAATGCTACCCAAGAAATAAGCTTTGATAATTTTATTTACTCATGTGCAATTCCACTCAAATCCAACCCCTTTCACTCATGAATTTATCCAACCTAAATTTAAAACTACCAGGTCCTTGCTTCAATAACCCTACTAGGCAGACTGTTCCACTCATCAACTACCCTATTTATAAACCAATACTTTCCTATATCCTTTCTAAATCTAAACTTATCTAACTTGAATCCATTATTGCGGGTTCTCTCTTGGAGAGATACCCTCAAGACCTTATTTATATCCCCTTTGTTAATACCCATTTTCCACTTGTATACCTCGATCATGTCTCCCTCATTCTACGTCTTACAAGTGAATGTAATTTAAGGGTCTTCAATCTTTCTTCGTAAGGAAGATTTCTAATGCTATGTATTAATTTAGTCATTCTACGCTGAATGTTTTCTAACGAATTTATGTCCATTCTGTAATATGGAGACCAGAACTGAGCTGCGTAATCTAGGTGAGGCCTTACTAATGATGTATAAAGCTGAAATATAACCTCTGGACTTCTGTTGCTAACACTTCTTGATATAAATCCCAGTAATCTATTTGCCTTATTACGTACGCTTAGGCATTGCTGTCTTGGTTTAAGGTTGCTGCTTACCATCACCCACAAGTCCTTCTCGCAATCTGTATGGCTAAGTTCTACGTTATTTAACTTATAAGTGCTTGGGTTATGGACACTCCCGAGCTTTAGAACTTTGCATTTATCTACATTGAACTGCATCTGCCATTTTTCTGACCAGGAATTGAGTTTGTCTAAATCCTCCTGTAGTTCACTGACATCTACGTCTGAATCGATTATCCTACCTATCTTCGTGTCATCAGCGAATTTGCTCATATCACTAGAAATTCCCTCGTCAAGGTCATTTATATATATTATAAACAACAACGGGCCCAAAACCGATCCCTGAGGAACGCCACTTGTTACAGATCCCCACTCCGATTTAACCCCATTTATGCACACCCTCTGCTTCCTATTGGTGAGCCATGACTCGATCCATGACAACACTTTTCCCCCAATGCCATGAGCAGCCACTTTCTTTAACAGTCTCTGATGTGGTACTCTATCAAAAGCCTTACTAAAATCCAAATAAACAATATCGAATTCTTTATCATTATCAACTGCCTCAAAAGCCTTACTGAAAAAAGTTAATAAATTAGTTAGGCAGGAACGGCCCCTGGTGAATCCATGCTGAGTATCATTATCATATAGTCAGTTTATATTTATACAACATTACTTAAAATTAATATATTTTTCGTTATGCTCAAATTGTATCTGACACAGTTATGCCCGAAACAAATTTTCATTCTGGTTATTTGACAAAAAACATCATTGCTAAATTGACCAACCTCACCTATTAGGATTTTAAAGAACAATATATTTTACACACACACACTCAAACATAAATATATATATATATATATATATATATATATATATATATATATATATATATATATATATATATATATATATATACGGTAGTAGGTTGATACAGAAACCGCCCAGGGAGGTACTACCGTCCTGCCAAGTGAGTGTAAAACGAAAGCCTGTAATTGTTTTACATGATGGTAGGATTGCTGGTGTCTTTTTTCTGTCTCATAAACATGCAAGATTTCAGGTATTGTGTGTTTAACTAAGTAGAAGTCAACTTACTCTTAGGTCACACTACACATGCATGTACAAGCATATATATACACACCTCTCTGGGATTTCTTCTATTTTCTTACTAGTTCTTGTTCTTATTTCCTCTTATCTCCATGGGAAAGTGGAACAGAATTCTTCCTCAGTAAGCCATGTGTGTCGTAAGCGGCGATTAAAATGCCAGGAGCAAGGGGCTAATAACCCCCTTCTCCTGTATATATTACTAAATGTAAAAGGAGAAACTTTCGTTTTTTCTTTTGGACCACCCTGCCTCGGTGGGCCACCCTGCCTCGGTGGGCCACCCTGCTTCGGTGGGAAACGGCCGACTTGTTGAAAGATGAAAGAAAGATATATATATATATATATATATATATATATATATATATATATATATATATATATATATATATATATATATATATATATATATAGGGAGAGAGAGCAAATATTTGTAATGAGTGAGAGTACAGGAACACGTCAAAGACCTGTAATAATAATGTTTATTAAGACTCGACACCTTGTCAATAATCCCATCGACAAAAAAAACAAATTTAATTCAATTAAAGATTTGCAGATTTTTATGAATGAATAAATAGCACAGAACTTATTCAGTTTACTAAATAAATACCGAGGAAATATAAAAGTATAATTGCTAAGGTGGTTAGTTTCTTGTACTTATTACTTATTGTCTCCACTTCATTTATTCATTTATGTCTTCACTACTGAGAATTTTGATCACATGTCCCATCATCCTCGTCTGTGCTACGTTTCTCATCTCTAACAACCCAGAAAGAACCATCAACGTTTAAGAGATCTATCAGATGGGCTGGAAAATGTTGAGACGTGTGTCAGCGGGCACTAGTGTTCGAGACGTGTGTCAGCGGGCACTAGTGTTCGAGACGTGTGTCAGCGGGCACTAGTGTTCGAGACGTGTGTCAGCGGGCACTAGTGTTTGAGACGTGTCAGCGGGCACTAGTGTTTGAGACGTGTGTCAGCGGGCACTAGTGTTCGAGACGTGTGTCAGCGGGCACTAGTGTTTGAGACGTGTATCAACGGGCACTAGTGTTTGAGACGTGTCAGCGGGCACTAGTGTTTGAGACGTGTCAGCGGGCACTAGTGTTTGAGACGTGTCAGCGGGCACTAGTGTTTGAGACGTGTCAGCGGGCACTAGTGTTTGAGACGTGTGTCAGCGGGCACTAGTGTTTGCAATACACATCATGTTCACTCTTACCCACTGTTTACTATTCCTTACTGTTCGCTCTTCTTTAGTTATCACTCTAGTTCAGTGTTCCTTCTCGGTTTTCAATCTTGTTCAGTGTGTATTTTCTTCTATGTTCACTCATGGTCAGTATCTCCTTTTGATCGGTGTTTTTTCTCTCTTATCCAGGGTGAGCGCCTGTTCCCTGTTCACTCCTGTTCATTATTCATGTACGTTCAGTGATCACTCGAGTCCAGCATACGCTATTAATCACTGTTAACTTGGCTGATACACACAAAGTGACTACCATTATCTTTGATCTTTGTATCCGACAACAGCTCTATGTACTGAATTATATTTCTCTTAATCTGTGAATATTCCAAAATGGTAGAAATATTCACTTCTTGCCAAAAATATTTAACGATATAAACATACACGAAGGACACTCTAGGGAAATTGATTTAGGAGAACTAAATCTAAAACACACACAGCCAGTTGCAGCACATGGAACAGCATATATTTATATGTTATCGGATCTAGCATAACTTTGCTGTGTTATCTGATCCACTCAAACGATCCTTTTAATGGGAAATGCACCGATCTTCTCTTATCAACACAAATTGTTGGCTCGCTTATTCCCTTTGATCCGCAGAGTAATACTTTTTTCTCTGCTCTCACCTGCTCATAAAATCTTTTAATTCATATTCTAGACTGGCTTTAGTCATGACAGGAAAAAATGGAGAGCGAAATACGATAGTAGACGTGATAAGCCGCTTTACCGAGAAAGTTAGTTGATACGAAACTCAGTTTTATACGTGGCTCCATAGTGAAACATTTATACATTGTTAAGTTTCGTACATTGCTCTCAAAATATTTTTTTTCAAACACTGGGAAATAGGAGGGCAAGATTAAACACTGGGAAATAGGAGGGCAAGATTAAACACTGGGACATAGTAGGGCAAGATTAAACACTGGGAAATAGTAGGGCAAGATTAAACACTGGGAAATAGAAGGGCAAGATTAAACACTGGGAAATAGGAGGCAAGATTAAACAATCTATTAAAAACAAAGGCAATGCAGCTCAGAATGTGTGTGTATATGTGTGTCTTTATGTGTGTGTGCTCACCTAATTGTGGTTGCAGGGGTTGATTCATAGCTCCTGGCCCCACCTCTTCACTGGTCGCTACTAGGTCACATCCTGTCCCAGTCCACCTTGTCGACTCCTCTCAGTATTTTATATGTTATGTCCTCCCCTTTCCCTCCTGTCCACCAGTGTCGTCAGGTCTATTTCCCTTGACCTCTCATCGTAGGACATGCCTCTTAACTTCGAGACTAATCTCGTTGCAAACCTTTGCACTTTCTCTAATTGCCTGACGTGCTTGGCCAGGTGTGGGTTCCAAACTGGTGCTGCATACTTCAATATGGGCCTGACGTACACGGTGTACACGATGTGTGTGTGTCTGTGTCTGTGTGTGCATACGTGTATACTTACCTATTTGTGGTTGCAGAGGTAGAGTCGTAGCTCTTAGTCCCTCCTCTTTGTTGGTCGTCACTAGGTCCACTCTCTCCCTTCTCGAAGAGCTTTATCGTATCTTTTCTTAAAGCTATGTATGGATCCTGCCTCCACTACATCACTCTCCAGATAGTTTCACTTCCTGACAACTCTATGACTGGACAAATACTTTCTAACATCCCTTTGACTCATCTGAGTTTTCAACTTCCACTTAAAGCCTCTTGTTACTGGGTCTTTGACACATTCTCTCACTATCCACTTTTTCAAATCCTCTCACTATTTTATATGTTATGTTGTTTCCCCTAATCCCTCCTGTTCTCCACTGTCGTCAAATTGAGTTCCCTTAACCTCTTCTCGTAGGACATACCCCTTAGCTGCGGGACTAATCTTGTTACAAACCTTTGCATTTTCTGACCAGATGTGGATTTCATACTGGTGCTGCACTCTTGAAGGATTCCTTACTCAGGTGACGATATGCTATTTTTGGGTTTGCCAGGCGCCCATATACTGCAGAAGTTATTTGGATGATGTGCGTCTCGGAAGATGTGCTTTGTATGATACTCACACTTACGTTTGTAGTCTTTGCCCCCCCCCTTAGCATGTACTCCGTCTGCGGTCTTCTTTGACCTTCCCCAGTCTTCATGACTTAGCACCTGGTGGGGTTAAACTCCAGGAGCAAATTGGTGAATCAGGCTTCCAGGCGACCGTTTGGATTCTAATCATTAGCTTCACATCGTCTGCAAGCAGGGACTCCTCTGAATCTATCCATTCCGTCATGTCATTCACATATACTAAAAACAGCACTGGCCCTACGACTGACCCTTGCGGAACCCCGCTCGTCATATGCGCCCACTCTCACACCTCGTCATGTATCATCACTCGTTGTTTCCTTCCTGTCAGGTATTCCCTGATCTGTTGCAGTGCCTTCGTTGTTATTCCTGTCGAAAGCCTTTTACAGTCCAAGAAATTGCAGTCTACCCACCTCTCTCTCTCTCTCTCTCTCTCTCTCTCCTCTCTCTCTCTCTCTCTCTCTCTCTCCTGTCGTACTTCTATTACCTTGTGCTAAAACTTCAATAAGGTTTGTGACACAGGGACACAGGATTTTCTCTTCCTGAAATCGTTCTGTTTATCGTATATAAGCTAATTTATTTCTAGGTACTCCACGACTGTTCTCCTGATAATCTTCTCTATGACTTTGCATACTATATATGCCAGTGACACAGGTCTCTAGTTTAATGTTGCCTATCAGTCTACTTTCTTGAAAATTGGGATTACATTTGCTGTCTTCCACACCTGAGGTAGTTGCCTAGTTAAGATATATGTGTTTGAAGATTGTTGTGGCGCGCACATTGCCTCTGCTCCCCCTCCCCCTCTCAGGGCCTATGGAGAGATGTCTGGTCCCACTGCCTTTCATGAATAAAGTTCCCTAAGCAGTCTTTTCACCTCCTCATCGGTGTGTGTAGTGTACCCTGCCATACCGGTTTGCTAGAAGTCTTTTTGTCTTCACTGAAGATACCTTCCTAAATCTCGTGTTTAGGTCCTCAAATACTTCCTGATCGTTGCTAGTGATCTCCACTCCTTCCTTCCACATCCTGATTACCTGGACATGTGGCTGTGCAACAGCTTCAGGTCAAATTATGCTTTCTATGTTATTTCATTCTTATATTGCCTTTCTCCTTATCAATGCATATTTATTTCTGGTTCTTCTGCTTGTCTCCTTATTTTCTGGGTCCTTTGTTTTCTATACCTTTTTCATGCTCTAGCGCACCTAGCTTTGGCTTATCTACACTTTCGGGTGAACCAAGGGATCGTTCTGGTCTTCCCATTGTTTCTGTTGCCCATGGGTACGAACTTCTCCTATGCCTCCCTGCACTTTGTGGTCACGATCCATTATTTCATTTACTGTCTTTCCCTCCGGTTCTCTTCCACACTGCACCTTGTGCAGGAATTGCCTTATGCCTGTGTAGTAACTTTTTTGTAGTTTGGCTTCTCCCGTCCTTTTCGTGCTGCTTCATTTTCCACTTTTATGTGATATCCCGATGTCTGAACTTCTCAAGGTGAATACGAGGTCCAGCCTTGCTGGTTCATCCCCTCCTCTCTGGTAGTATCCCTGACATGTTGGTCTATGAAGTTTTCCAGTACCTTCTCCATCATCTTAGCCCTCCATATTTCTGGTTCTCCTATGTGGCTCCAGGTTTTCCCAGTCAATCTGTATGTGACTGAAATCACCCACTACTAGTAACTTTGCCCTACCCTAGTGGATACTACTTGTAACTTTGCCCTACCCTAGTGCACACACTAGCTGAGGTGGCCATTCTGACCACATCAGCAAATGTGCCCACCATTGTCTTGGCCTCCTGCTGTTCTGTGGCAGGTTGAACATCACTGCAATCACCACCTTGGGACCCCAAGTCTCAAGTGTCTCTACTATGTAGCCCCTTGCTTCGCTTCTGTCTGTTCCTTCCTCCTCAAAACTCCACTGGTTTTTGATGAGCAGTGCAACTCCTCCTTCCTCTCTCATCCCCTCTATCTTGCCTCAGGATCTGATATGCATAGGGATAGATCGCATCTTTCATCATTCCCGTAAGCTTTGTTTCCGTGAGCACTATGATGTCTGGATGATGTCTGGTGATGCCTAAAAGATTCTTTGGTGCAATTACTATCAGTTATTTGTTATTGGTGTACCATACCTTGATCTTCTTTTCCAATGTGTTCTCGGGGTCTGTGGGGGCTGGGGGAGTGAAGGGCCTGGCAGGGTGCTATGGGAGGTTGCTATGAAGGTGGAATTTGTGATGGGGGGGAAGGGGGGTTCTTGCGTGCTGAGTGTGAGTTGTTTAGGGTTAATTTGTTTGATCGTGGTGGGGTTGGGGTGTTCTGTGGGTGGTTCTGAGGAAGCAAGTCTTTATTGGTCCGCCTGAGGCTGTGCCTCTCTGTCCTTCCCTATAATTGTCTCTCTTTCCTGCCCCTTGCATCTTTGCATCTTCTCTCTGAGTGTGTGTGTGTGTGTGTGCATTCACCTATTTGTACTCACCTATTTGTGGTTGCAGGGGTCGATTCACAGCTCCTGACCCCGCCTCTTTGCTGGTAGCTACTATGTGTGTGTGTGTGTGTGTGTGTGTGTGTGTGTGTGTGTTAGTTACCACTTTGTCCTAGGCACATGTCGATTAGACACTAGGCCTGTTGTATGTGTGTGTGTAAGGAAACACTGAAATGTTTCCGCTCCGCCGGGAATTGAACCCGGGCCCTCCGTGCGTGAAGCGAGAGCTTTAGCCACCAGGCCACCTGGGTGTGTGTGTGTACTCACCTATTTGTACTCACCTATTTGTGGTTGCAGGGGTCGATTCATAGCTCCTGGCCCCGCCTCTTCACTGATTGCTAGTAGGTCCTCTCTCTCCCTGCTCCATGAGCTTTATCAAACCTCGTCTTAAAACTATGTATGGTTCCTGCCTCCACTACGTCGCTTTCTAGGCTATTCCACTTCCTGACAACTCTATGACTGAAGAAATACTTCCTAACATCCCTTTGACTCATAGGAGTCTTCAACTTCCAATTGTGACCCCTTGTTTCTGTGTCCCCTCTCTGGAACATCTTGTCTCTGTCCACCTTATCTATTCCTCGCAGTATTTTATATGTTGTTACCATGTCTCCCCTAACCCTCCTGTCCTCTAGTGTCGTCAGGCTGATTTCCCTTAACCTTTCTTCGTAGGACAATCCCCTTAGCTCTGGGACTAGTCTTGTTGCAAACCTTTGCACTTTCTCTAATTTCTTGACGTGCTTGACCATGTGTGGGATCCTTTTATGTGTGTGTGTGTGTGTGTGTGTGTGTATGTGTACTCCTCTTGTTGCACTCAAAGAGTTGTGTTAGAGTGGGTCGAGTCTGAGCTCCTTGCACTGCCTCTTAAACTTCAATCACAGCCATTATTAGTACCTGGCGTCGAGCGGCCTATTATTCCTTCTCTTGAAACTGTACATTGAGTTTGCCTCTTCCACTTCTCCTTTGTTCTCATTCTATTTGTTTATCATCAGAATGAAAAAGTATTTACCTACTTTTCTATTACACTTATGTGTCTTCAGGATCCACCTATGTTCCCTTGCTCCTATGCCTCTTATTTTAAAAAGTCTGTCCTTTTCTGTTTTCGTACAACTTCTGAGTATTTTCTATGTAACAAACATATCTTCTGTATTCCTTTTATGTTCTAAGGTCGTCAGGATCCTTTCCATTAGTCTGTTTTCATAACTCCTTCCCATCAGCTCTGTGACTAGTAGAAGTGTACTCACCTATATGTACTCACCTACATGTGGTTGCAGAGGTCGAGTCATAGCTCCTGGCCCCGCCTCTTCACTGATCGCTACTAGATCCCCTCTATCCCTGCTTCATGAGCTTTATCATACATCGTCTTAAAACTATGTATGGTACTTGCCTCCACTACGTCACTTTCCAGACTATTCCACTTCCTGACAACTCTATGACTGAAGAAATACTTTGACACACCTGAATCTTCAACTTCCAACTGTGACCCCTTGTTTCTGTGTTCCATATCTGGAACATCCTGTCTCTGTCCACCTTGTCAATTCCTGGCAGTATTTTATATGTCGTTATCATGTCTTCCCTAACCCTCCTGTCCTCCAGTGTCGTCATGCCGATTTCCCTTAATGTTTCTTAGTAGGACATTCCCCTTAGCTCTGGGACTAGTCTTGACGTACTTGACCAGGTGTGGGTTCCAAACTGGTGCTGCATACTACAGTATTTGCTTGACGTACACGGTGTACAGAGTCTTGAACGATTCCTTACTGAGGTATCGGAACGCTATTCTCAGGTTTGCCAGGCGCCCGTATGCTGCAGCAGTTATCTGGTTGATGTGTGCCTCAGGAGATGTGCTCGGTATTATACTCACCCCAAGATCCTTTTCCTTGAGTGCGGTTTGAAGTCTTTGGCCACTTGTGCGTGTGTGTGTGTGTACTCACCTATATGAGGTTGTAGGGGTCAATTCGCAGCTCCTGGCCCCGCTTCTTCGATAGTCTCTACTAGGTCACACTCATTGCTCCAATAGTCTTAGCATACTTTGTTTTAAAACTATTAATTGATCCTGCCTCCACTACTTCACTCTCCTGATTATTCTATTTCCTGACAGCTCTAAGGCTAAATAAATACTTCCTAACATCCCTATGGCTCATCTGAGTTTTCAACTTCTAATTGTGCCCCCTTATTCCTGTGTCCCATCTCTGAAATATTCTAGCTCTGTCCACCCTGTCAATTCCTCTCAGTATTTTACATGTCGCTATCATGTCTTCCCTATTCCTCCTACCCTCTAGTGCAGCGGTTATTAACCTGGGGGCCGTGACCTTCTTTGGGGTCGTTTGGGGTTTCTCGGGGGGTCACAAAGGGTTCGGGAGAATATACTTTATCTTCAAAAATTTGAATTAGGCAGTTGGGCTTTTACCAGTTTGGTGAGTGGCAACAGTGATCACACGAGCGGTGGTCTGCTACAGTAAAAACACATCAACCACAACCAGTCACTCAGTCAGTTCATACCTACGGTGGGGGATGTCCATATGTCGCTCTTGCTCTGTGACTTCCAAGGCGGTTTCCTGTTTGCACTATGTCTGCCAAGAAGCGTACATACAATGAAGCCTTTCTCAAGATGGGTTTCACAAGCATTATTCAGAACTCTGTGTTCAAGCCGCAATGTGTCGTTTGCACCAATTTTTTTATCACTAGAGTATGAAGCCAAACAAACTGAAGGTCCATTTTGAGTCTTGCCACAGCCATCTAGCTTGGACTTTCTGAAGCGAAAAGAAGCTTCTCTGAAGGCCAGTCGTATCGATTCCACTGGTCACTTCGCTCGTCAGAATGAAGCAGCGTTGGAGGCTTCATATAGAATTGCTCGAAAAATCGTCTGACCAAGAAGCCTCATACCACTGGCGAAGACCTGATTAAATCTTGAATTCTGGAATCAACGAAGGTGGTTCTTGGAGAACAGAAGACAAACAAGTTGATGTCAGTTTGTTAGCCAGCTGGACAACATTGTGAATGGTAATGGAATAACACCTATTATCTGCCTCGGTGCTGGAGACAATGATTTAGGCAAACGTAGAAGTGAGGATTTAGTTAGAAGGTATATGATAGCAATATACATAATTAGGAAGAAGGGAGGGCGCCCTCTTATATATGGCATTTTGCCTAGAAGGGGTGTTGGAAATGAATGACAGTCCAGCATTAACTGTTGGCTGGACAAATACTGTAAGGATAATTCAGTACCATTTATTGACAACTGGGACC
The DNA here is from genome assembly GCA_009830355.1 of Cherax destructor. Classification (NCBI taxonomy): domain Eukaryota; kingdom Metazoa; phylum Arthropoda; class Malacostraca; order Decapoda; family Parastacidae; genus Cherax; species Cherax destructor. The sequence goes on along the minus strand of WNWK01013053.1, from coordinate 45,968 downwards.
ACATCTACGGCAGAAATGATATGTATGCCAGGAATGGGCTTCACTTATCCCATCCTACGAGGATGGGTTAAGGGAAATGAACCTGATGACACTGGAGGACAGGAGGGATAGAGGGGACGTGATAACAACATATAAAATACTGAGAGAAATTGACAAGGTGTAGTGACAGAATGTTCCAGAGATGGGACACAGCAATAAGGGGTCACAACTGGGAGTTAAAAACTCAGATGAATCACAGGGATGTCAGAAAATATTTCTTCAGTCATAGAGTTGTCAGGAAGTGGAACAATCTGGAAAGTGATGTAGTGGAAGCAGGATCCATACATAGCTTTAAGAAGAGGCACGATAAAGCATGTAAAGCAGGAAAATAGTTGACCTAGTAACGAGACGCGAAGAGGCAGAGCCAGGAGCTTCGATTCGACCACTCCTACTGCAAACGGGTGAGCGCGCGCGCGCACACACACACACACTCTCACACACACACACAGGAGGCAGGATCCATACATATTTTTAAGAAGAGGTATGATAAGGCTCATGCAGGAGGGAGAGTGACCTAGTAGCGACCAGTGAAGAGATGGGGCCAAGAGCTGTGACTCGACCCTGCAACCCCAACTAGTGAGCACAACTAGGTGAGTACACATAGACACTGGGGGTACCACGGTGGTGATTGCAGTGATGTACAACCCACCACAGAACAACAGATGCAAAGACAAAAATATGACTAGCTGATGCGGCCAAAAGGGCGCTTATGAGTAGTGCAAAGATGATAGTAGTGGGTGATTTAAGTCATATGGAGATTGACTTTGAAAACCTGAAGCCACATAGGGAGACCAGAAAAGTGGAGAACTAAGACGATGGAGGTGTTGGAAAACCTCATGCATCAACATGTTAGGGACACTTCTAGAGAGAGAGGAGAGAATGAACCAGTTAAGCTGGACTTCATATTCTCCTTGAGTAGTTCAGACATTAGGGACATCACATATTAAATTTCCCTCCGAGAAAGTAATCACATGACCCTGAGCTTCGAATAAATAGTAGTTAACATTGTAGAGTGAGCCAGCAATAGTATGATGGGAGAAGCCAAAATACAAAAGAGAAGACTTCACAGGCATGATGAATTTCCTGCATGAAGCACAGAAGGAAATAGAACTGGTGGGAAAAACAGTAAATGAAATGGTAGAATACGAGACCACAAAACACAAGGAGGCAGAGATGAGGTTCATATCCAAGGTCAGCAGAACAATGCTAATACCAGAACGAGTCCTCTCTACACCCAGAGGCAGAGAGAGGTCAAACTAAGTGCTCTAGAGAAGAAAAAAGTGTATAAGACAAAGGACCCAGGAAAATAAAGAGATTAGCCGAAGAACCAGAAAGGAATATGAAGGGACAAAAATCGAGGCCCAGCGACAATACGAGAATGATATAGGAACGAAAGCCAAATCTGATCCAAAGCTGTTGCACAGCCACATCAGGAGGAAAACAACAGTCAAGGACCAGGTAATCAGGTTCAGGCAGGAAGGAGGAGACATCACAAGAAACAAAAAAGAAGTATGTGACGAGTTCAACTCGAGATTTAAGGAAGTATTTTCAGTGGAGACAGAGAGAACTTTAGCAAACCAGGAGTGGAGAAAGGGAGCAGAGGCACTGTGTGTACCGCTAACAACAATCTTCAACACATTTATCAAAACCAAGCAACTACCTGCGGGTGGAAGACAACAAATGTAGTCCCAATCTTTAAGAAAACAGCCATGTAGCATTACTACAGACCAGTGTCACTGACATTTACATTATGCAAAGCCATGGAGAAGCTTATCAGGAAAAGACAGGTGGAGCTCTTAGAAAGGAATGAGCTGATACACGATAAAAAGCACTGTTTCAGGGAGGTGAAATCCTGTGTCACAAACACACTTAAGGTTTACAACAAGGTGACAGAAGGCAGGGGGAGAGGGGTGGGTAGACTACATTCTCTTGGACTATAAGAAGGCTTTCAACACAGTTCCGCACAAGAGGTTAGTGCAAAAGCTAGTGGAGCAGGCAGAAATAACAGGAAAATCGCTGCAATGGATCAGAGAATACCTGACAGGAAGGAAGCAATGATGGTACATGACGAGGTGTCAGAGTAGGCTTGACGGAAGGGATAGATTCAGAGGTGGGACTGTTTGCAGACGATGTGAAGCTAAGGCGGAGAATTCAAGTGTATGAGGATCTTGTAGTACTGCAAATGAATCAGGAGAGACTGCAAGCCTGGCTCAGCAACTGGCTCCTGGAGTTTAACCCCGCCAACTGCAAAGTCATGAAGATTGGTGAAGGTGAAAAACGACCGCAGATAGAGCACAGGCTAGGGGGCCAAAGACTGCAATCCTCACTCAAGGAAAGGATCTTGGGGTGAGTATCACACAGAGCACATCTTCTGAGGCGCATATCACGCAAATAACTGCTGCAACATATGGGCGACTAGCAAATCTAAGAATAGCATTTCTACATCTGAGTAACGAGTCATTTAAGACTCTGTACACTGTACGTTAGGTCTATATTTGAATATGCATCATTAGTATGAAACTCACACTTGCTCAAACATGTCAAGAAATTAGGGAAAGTGCAATGGTTTGCTACAAAACTAGTCTTGGACCTAAGGGGTATGTCCTACGAGGAGAGGTCAAGGGAAATCAACCTGACGACACTAGAAAATAGGAGGGATTGGGGGAGACATGATAACGTGGTGGACAGGGACAGAATGTTTCATAGATGGGACACAGTAACAAGGTGTCATAACTGGAAGTTGAAAATACAGATGATTCACAGGGATGTTAGGAAGTATTCCTTTAGTCATTGAGTTGTCAGGAAGTGGAACAATCTGAAGAGTGGTGTAGTGGAGGCAAGATCCATACATAGCAGGAGAAAGTGACCTTAGTAACGAACAATGAAGAGGCGGGGACCAGGAGCTGTGAATCGACCCCCTGCAACCACAAGTGAGTAAAGTCTCTTCCGTCGCACGTTCACATGATCATTCTCGCCCATCAAGCTCACTCCTACTCGCATACTCCAACTTTTACACGTTCACTTGATCTAGGGAATTGGATCTGTGCTCCAGTTCCCTGAATTGAGCCTGAATGCCTTCCACCTCCCCCCCCACACACACACAGGCGCTGTATAATCCTACGGGTTTAGCGCTCCCTCATGATTATAATAATAATAATACACGTTCACTCCCACACCTCCATGTCCGCTTTCAAAGGTTGAGTCTCACTTCTGAGTCCCACTCCAGCGCACTTCTGATCTCCACACAACACCATGGATAAATATTCCTTTGTAAATGTACAAAGAAGGATGTCGAACTTCAAACATTGTATTAAGAACCATCTATGAAAACTCATCCAACACTTTCTTCAAGGGCAGAGAATTAAGGTTTTGTGATTAAGATGTACAATTCACCGGAGAATGAAAATATTTATTGATCTGCTATCTCCCTCTTATTCCCTTCTCCGCAACTCCCTCTTTCTCTCTCTCTCTCGCTGTTCTTTCATACTGTTCTTTTATTCAGTACATCATTCTCTCTTGCCTTCCCTTCCTCTATTTTTCACCAACACACTACCTTTCCAGTTTCCTATTTCTTCCTTTATTCTAGTCTTCTCTTCTCACACTCCTCACACAAACTTCATTCTTCGTTTTGTCTTACCCCATACATCTTTCTTATTGTTGATTATATTTTTGATGTTGTTATTATTACTAATATTATTATTATTTTACTATTATTATTTTATTATTATTGATATTATTATTAATTATTATTATTATTATTATTATTATTATTATTATTAATTATTATTATTATACAGGGTTTTTTCAATCGATGGACCCAATTTCAAAGCAGACTGCTTTGAAATTGGGTCAATCATTTTGATAATCGTGTACCTTTCATTGGGCATCATGGAACGCACAGAAGACACGTAGCCTCAGTAGAATGGAAGATAATCCAGTAGTGTTTTAGGAAGGAAAATGTACTTTGGTAATTAGGATTACGAACGTATAATCAGCATCAAGGAAGCTCCATTGAACATTTTTTCCTCCATTTCCTTTTTCTCCTCCCCACATGAAGCCCATCCTCTCCTCTTGCCCTGCCTCACATTTTTTTGTTGTGATTGCCTCTCTTTTCCAGGGCGAGTAACCCACGACACGTTACTTATGGGTTAATGGGGGAGAAACTGTCATAACACGGGCGAGTGCTCACAAAAATGACTTTGTCTGCCTTTCACAAAATAAAACTTAGTACAGGAACTTTCTGGTTACGTTTCCATCCGCCCTCAATCAATGTCAAGTCACAAATCCGATGTCACTAACATTAGTTCAGAATGAACCGAAACGTCGTTATTGGATTTCTCTCCCTAGAGCATATTTTGTGATGAAAAGTTCCGGTTATGAAATAGTAACTTTTAATTCATTATTTTGTCTGCCCCTATATATATATTGTTCAAGTTCACATCTGATTCGCCTTCAAATGTTAATATAGACAGGCGCTTGCTGGAAAGAGTTAGCTAGGATTGTGTTATTCAAAGTCACCTAGGAGGAGATTTAATGAATACTAGACTCATTAAGCAAGTGTCTCAGTATCGTCAGACATTGTATGAAGAGACGGGCAAATATACTGTCAAATGTATTTAAACACTTAATACATTAATAGTGGAAATGTTTTCGATACTAAACAAAAAACATTCATAACTTTTTCATATACATGTAAAATACAATAAGCATTTGTGTTTTAAACCTCTTCAGCTTTCGGTGATCAAAATAATGTTGGGATTTGTATGTGTTTACTAGGATGTTATAGATGGACTTTCAATTTTTTTCTGAACTTCTGAGAATCCAATCAGTTATTATTTCTACTTGTGTGATATTGGAAATTACCCTCTCCCAGGACGTAGTTCTCAACTCGTCACTCTTTTGGAGTGACGAGTTGAGAACGAGTTGATTGGTTAATTGAGTAACCAAGTAATGTTAACACTTTCTTGTCTCCCAAATAGGTTCTGAAACCTTCCAGAGCCTTGGAATGCTTATGGGTTAATAATGCAACAAATTATCAATTTGTGGGAAATTTACTACTTCAGTTCATTAAAATAATTAATAAAGTTGGTTACTGAAGTTGTTGGTCTTTAGTAGGATAATAGTTTGAAATTCTTTATCAATCAATTTTCTTCTCTTCAGCAAAAAAAAAAAAAAAAAGATATTCCGGCAAATAAGAAGTGTATTTGCCGGTGTTAGAGGAGGAAGCGTAGTGTTGTAGAATAGGAAGATTGCTGTAAATAATTGATGATCATGTAAACAAGTAATATTTTTGTCAGGGTGTTTTAAAAAGTTAATGCTTCTATTTCCGGTGTTTTTGGACACGCTTACAGATGTTTTCTTCTCAAAACTAAACTACTGGATGAAGCAGCAGCAGCAAGAGCTTTATCATTGGAAACAAACTTTAACTATTAGTACTCTTGTCCGTCGAAATAAATTCCAGCAAAAACTGAGTTCTGATTTATTTAACCAAGAATATCATTTCGCGCACATAAAGTGAAGCAGAAAAACTTTGGTAGACATCACTCTAGGTTGGAAGAGGTTTTTAAAACTCCATATATTACCAACTCACAAAAATGTCATGTTAAAAGTTGCTATAGTTATTTTGATTTTTTTTTTCCATATATTTGGGTTCCTCATTCCGAACATGATATCGGCTTTTCACTATCACGTAAGGTTTCTGCCCAACATGTAGTTATCGTATAAAAATAATTTAGTTACTACCAGGACCATTTAAAATATTTATTAAATATACCACTAAAAGGTTTCAGACTGCTTATTAAATATCTCTCTCTTCCCTTTAAAACTGTGATAGATTTCTCTGAAAGCAGAACTCTCAATGAGTTTCCTAGTACTAAGGTGATATTTGTTGGGAAGCATGTCAGTTCCTATTCCAGCATCTCAAACGGTTCATCACTTCAGCTCCCGTTTTACGGGGTCGCAATTTGTCTTACATATTAAGATGCAAGTGATTATGCTTCAGGAGATATTCGTACTGCAGCTTCAGGAGATGGTCTTACTGCAGCTTCAGGAGATGGTCTTACTGCAGCTTCAGGAGATGGTCTTACTGCAGCTTCAGGAGATGGTCTTACTGCAGTTTCAGAAGATGGTCTTACTGCAGCTTCAGGAGATGGTCTTACTGCAGCTTCAGGAGATGGTCTTACTGCAGCTTGAACCACATCAACAAGACTATGCCTCAATTGAAAAAGAGGCTTTTTCTTTGTTCTTGGCTCTAGAGAACTTTGAGGTATATGTTGCAACGTCAAACCATGTTATCAAAATATTCAATGGCCATAATTACCTGACTTTCATTAATATGATGATAGCCAGAAGTCCAACATTAGGAGATGGCCTTTACACCTTCAACCTTCCAATATTAGTCTTTTGGTTTTTAAAGGTTTATTATATGTGATAGCCAATGCTTTGTCTCTGCCTTAATATTATTTTGAACAACGTAGCTTATGCGTGACATTCCCACCCACATCATACTGTGATGATGGGTGTTATGTTGTAGGGGAGGTGATATCTCAGCCTTATAAGCCCTCTACTGCTCTATTATTTTTTACATGTCCTTCATAATGTGAGAAATCAAGAAAGCTCCTGGATGTTTACTATTTTTCACTGTAGTAGTTTATATATATATATATATATATATATATATATATATATATATATATATATATATATAATATATATATATATATATATATATATATATATATATATATATATATATATATATATATATATATATATATATATATATATATAAAATCATGGGCTTCAACTCTGGTGTAAATTGTGGGACCCATAGCCTCGGGAAGTGGATAAAATGACTTTGAGAAAGAATAATTGGATTTCTTCCTGAAGCCATTTGAATATTCTTCTATTATCCCATATTTTATTTTTTAATTCTTTTTGCCAATAGCTATATTTTAATGCATAATATAGTACATATATATATATATATATATATATATATATATATATATATATATATATATATATATATATATATATGTATTGGTTATATATATATATATTATTAATTATTTCCTTTATATATTCTGTTTATTTTTGTAGTTTTATAGTTTTTAATGTGAGTCAAGGTGTGATTCCCTTTTTATAGTGTTCTTCTTGTTTCATGTTTTGTGATTTATAGTTGATAAATTATATATATAATATTAATTCCTTTTATTTATATTATATATATATTTATATATTGTATATATTATTATGATCTTATATCATATATATATATATATATATATATATATATATATATATATATATATATATATATATATATATATATATATATATATATATGCTGATGATACTGTGCTTATGGGAGATTCTAAAGAAAAGTTGCAAAGGTTAGTGGACGAGTTTGGAGAGTGTGTAAATGTAGAAAGTTAAAAGTGAACATAGATAAGAGTAAGGTGATGAGGGTATCAAACTATTTAAATAAAGAAAAATTGGATATCACATTGGAGAGAGGGATTATGGAAGAAGTAAATGTTTTCAGATATTTGGGAGTTAACGTGTCAGCGGATGGGTTTATGAAGGATGAGGTTAACCATAGAATTGATGAAGAAAAAGGTGAGTGGTGCATTGAGGTATCTGTGGAGACAAAAACGTTATCCATGGAGGCAAAGAAGGAATGTACGAAAGTATAGTGGTACCAACACTCTTATATGGGTGTGAAGCATGGGTTGCAAATGCTGCAGCGAGGAGGAGGCTGGAGGCAGTGGAGATGTCCTGTCTAAGGGCAATGTGTGGTGTAAATATTATGCAGAAAATTCGGAATGTGGAAATTAGGAGAAGGTGTGGAGTTACTAAAAGTATTTGTCAGAGGGCTGAAGAGGGGTTGTTGAGGTGGTTTGGTCATTTAGAGAGAATGGGTCAAAGTAGAATGACTTGGAGAGCGTATAAATCTGTAGGGGACGGAAGGCGGTAGTCAAAAGGTTGGAGGGAGGGTAAAGGAGGTTTGGTGGGCGAGGGGCTTGGACTTCCAGCAAGCATGTGTGAGCGTGTTAGATAGGAGTGAATGGAGACGAATGGTTTTTGGGACCTGACGAGCTGTTGGAGTGTGAGCAGGGTAACATTTTGTGAAGGGATTCAGCGAAACCAGTTAATTGATTTAGTTGGACTTGAGTCCTGGAAATGGGAAGTACAATGCCTGCACTTTAAAGGAGGGGTCTGAGATAGTGACAGCTGGGAGGACTTTTCTCAGCTGTCGTATCTGAGCCCTCTGCAAAGACAGTGATTATGTATGAGTGTGGTGAAAGTGTTGAATGATGATGAAAGTTTTTCTTTTGGGGATTTTCTTTCTTTTGGGTCACCCTGCCTCGTGGGAGACGGCCGACTTGTTGAAAAAAAAAAAAAAAAAAATATATATATATATATATATATATATATATATATATATATATATATATATATATATATTATATATATATATATATATATATATATATATATATATATATATATATATATATATATATATATATATATATATATATATGTATATATATATGTGTGTACATTTTTGTTTGTATTTTATTTTTTCATGTTTTGTTTCACGTAGGAAATTTTCATATTTAATTTATTTATATTTAAATAATTATATTTCCATACTTTTTCTAATTCTGATTATTTCTTTATTATTATCATTATTTTTTTTATTATTGCCTTTCGATAAGGAGGAATGGTCCTTTCTAATACTCAGTGAGGGTCTGAAAGTTTAAAATATCTTCACACTGGACTACCTCTAGGCTCGTCTCCCTTGTACTAGGCACTGGTTGCTTCTATAAACACGTAACAGACACCACTCCACGAGCCCTCCTAGGGTGGGGAAGGTGCCAGAGCCAGAGCTTGCTACCACCTGCAGCTCACAAGACTGTCATTCCCACGAGTCCCCCTGGGGCGGGGAAGATGGCAGACCAGAGGCCTGGCTTCTCCCTACGAGCCCCGTGAGGGCGGGGAATGTGGCTAGACCTACGGACAGTTGGTCCCAGAAGATGAGGTACTTGTGCCTCCTCCCATGGAGACATAGGTCTCAGACACTCCCAAGACAGGGAGCCAAGGACGGGTCACCATCTGGAAAATACCCGGACCGGGAGAGTAAGGACGAATCAAGAACAACAAATATGAACTCGTCTTACACTGCACAGCTGAAGCACCTCCTGGACCACCTCTAGAAATAATTTGTACTGCAGTTAGAGCTCCTTTGCACACCTTTTTCACTAGACAGTTTTATCACATATCGTGCCACAGGAAATTTCTTGCGCTATGCAATTGGAACACAACTGAACCTGTTGAACTTCCTCTGCAACACATTTGGAAGCATCTTGCACCACACAGTCTTTAAAATATAGCTTTGAATCCGCAAATGCTTAAGAAAGACACCATTAACAAATGAAGAGTTTCAATCCTGACGAGGCTTCACCTTCAAGACACTGTAAAAACCTTTTGAATGTGATACTTCATAATGAAAGACTTTTCCTTTTCCTCCATACGACTCAATTTTTACAGTGAAGCTGAAACACTACAGGAGCACACCTGAACATCTTTGGAGTGTCTCTGATGAATCTTTCAATCATTTCTTAGGCAACTCTGGAGCACCTGTGGTGGACCTCTGGAACACCAGGGGAACACCTTAGAATCTCACATAGGAGATTGAAACTTATAGTGCGGGTTATTTGTTCATTGTTCTATCTTAGGAACATCTTTGTAACAGTGGAAAATCATCTGGAACACCTGTGAAGCACATAGGGAGCACCTCCGGGACACCCACTGAACACCTGTGGAGCACATAAGAAGCACCTCCGGGACACCCACTGAACACCTCCGGAGCACTTCTAGCTGAGAGCTTCGCTGCAACTCTCTCGCTAATTGTCGATAACTGTCAGGTTCTCCGTCAGTCGTCTTCTAAATGCAATTAAGTCCATCCCACCTGCTACCATTCCCATCCACCTTCACTATTCTATTCATTTCTATTCACTAATTAACCTTACCAAATTTAAAACAACATTATTATTTAGTGTTAATTACTCTTTGACTGTTTTCCTTTTTTTTCTTGTTTAATTGTCTTGATTTTTGTTTTTATTTTGGAGTCCATTGTCTTTATATCTCAATCCTTCACCTTTCCTATTTCTATTTTTCTCCTTTCTTTTCAATCCTTTATTTCCTCTCAATCTCTCCATAAGTATCGTTACTTAAAATTTAACCATTTTCTTCCCCACTACACCGACTCCATCACCTATTTAATACTACGCCATTTCACATACCACATTTCAACAAAGGTTTTAAAAAGCCAGAAAAGTTTTATTTTTTTAATTGTTCGGTAATTAAAAATATATTTTTGTACGTTAAAACGTCTTTTAGAGAGGACAAAGGCAAGCCACCCTTGCTTATCCCGAAGGGACAAGATTTTAAATGAATTCATATGGGTTTTAAATGCCAAGAAATGAAGTGAGCAAGGGAGGCCATCCTTGTGTGTTCCGAGGTGGTGTAGAATCAGCCTACCATAGCGGCGATTTTCTTATTGTAACCATTTGTTTAAAACATCAGGAAATGTTATTTTTATATGACGGAAGTATGAATTAATGAGCAAAATTTGTGAGCAAGAATTCATAGTGTTCCAGGGACGTTCATGGCTTCCCTGCTCCTTCAGTGACCCGCCCTTGCGTGCCACCGCTCCTTCAGTGACCCGCCCTTGCGTGCCACCGCTCCTTCAGTGGAGCTGCCCTTGCGTGCCACCGCTCCTTCAGTGGAGCCGCCCTTGCGTGCCACCGCTCCTTCAGTGGAGCCGCCCTTGCGTGCCACCGCTCCTTCAGTGGAGCCGCCCATGCATGCCACCGCTCCTTCAGTGGAGCCGCCCTTGCATGCCACCGCTCCTTCAGTGGAGCCGCCCTTGCGTGCCACCGATCCTTCAGTGACCCGCCCTTGCGTGCCACCGCTCCTTCAGTGGAGCCGCCCTTGCGTGCCACCGTTCCTTCAGTGGAGCCGCCCTTGCATGCCACCGCTCCTTCAGTGGAGCCGCCCTTGCGTGCCACCGCTCCTTCAGTGGAGCCGCCCTTGCGTGCCACCGGTAATATTACTCTACCGTTAACATTAATGGTAACATTACCTATAACATAGCACCCCCAACATTACCTAAAACATACTACCCCTTACATTAGTTGCAACATACCATCCCCTCACATTACTTTTAACATTTCACCCATCCCACAACCTTTTACATACTACCCCTTACATTGCCTCTAATATTCCACCCCTCACATTATCTGTTATAACCCACTACTCTCATTACCTGAAATATTTTGACAATCAAATTGCCCTTAACATGTCACCCCTCACATTACCTATAACGTAACCTCTAAACTGATCTGTAACATGGTAGCACTCACATTATCTATAACATACCACCCCTCACACTGTCTGTATCATACCATCCCTCACATTACCAGTAACATAACACCCATCACATTGCCTGTACTTACCACCCCTCACATTACTAGTAGCAAGTCTCATTTAAGTGTACCAGAACCCCCAACTCACCTTGAAGATCACTTTAAATATACTATGTGTGACAAGTCTCCAGTGATTTTCCTCTGGTGAAGACATGTTCTTGTGTACACTGGAGCCTCCTTTTACACTCCTTATGTTAACTACCCATCCCATCCCGTTCCATCTTTCCTTAACCATCCCCTTCCCCTCTACATCGTATTATTTCCATGTGTGTTCTGTCTCTCATCTGCCCATTTCAATACCCTCCTTCATGTTTCTTTCCTTCCATGCCCACTCTCTCATTCCTTTTCACCTTCTTTCACATTTCAACTTTTTGTATATTTTGTTCCACACATCACATGTCTGCTCATTCACTCTCTTTAATACAAGCTCTTGTCCTTTCCCTCTAACGCGTTCTATTTCAGTTTTCTCTTCCACTTTCCCTTCATCTTTATTCTCCACATTTAGTATTATGGTGTAACAGTAATTCCTCAAGCTGCGGCCAGAGGTCACTGCACACCAACTAGAAGCTAATAACCAATAACCAAATGTACGCCATGTTCCTCGCGCTCCATCGAACAAAAGTTTAATTATAAATGTCACTGAACTAAAAAAAAAATGTTTTCCGAGGATGAATGTGTGAGGTGAGTTAGTGAGCTTGTGTGTGTTCTCTAAAACTGTCAAATTTCGAAGGATGATCTTTCCTCTCCTGGCCCCACCTGTCAGATCTAGACAAATTGCTATTCCAATTACTTGCCTTTATTGCTATTTAGTAAACGTATCCTTCTAATGCTATACATGAAGATGGCGTCGCCCAAATTTTCATCAGGTTCATATGGATTTCATGCTACGTCATTTTTTTTTAACGAACCTCCAACATTTCTTTTTTTTCCTAAAATCAAAGATCACAATCCCTTTCTCCTCTTATTCAAAACTGTCTAGCACTGTTTCGAGCATTCTAGTATGTTGAGTGTTGTGAGTCCTAACTATGCTCCTAGCACGCCGGGTCTCCACAAGCCTTGTTATGAGCAGGTTCACTCTTCGCAAGTTTTCCCAAACAGTTGCACTGCTTTTGTCTTTCCCTCAGCCATGGTACCTTGTAGGTCTTCTCCTTAGCCCTGGTACTTTGCAGGTCTTCTCAGCCCTGGTACCTTGTAGGTCTTCTCAGCCCTGGTACCTTGTAGGTCTTCTCAGCCCTGGTACCTTTTAGGTCTCCTCAGCCATGGTGCCTTGTGTCGATGCTGTTATTCTGTTGAACAGCGGTTTAGTGCCGAAGGGGTAGCGTAGGTTGCAGAGATACGGCCGTAGACTAGATTGGCTTTATTAGACGAGGAGTAAGTACACAACGGGCAGAGTGTGAGGGGAACCGAAAGCCAGACCGCTGCGGGGTAGGATGTTAGTCCTAGGATGGAGGCCGTGGAAATGAGAGCGGGTGGGCATAGTGTCCCACTGACCTCAGCAGGCCTAGAGGGCAGCACCGTTGGGGTGCGAGATATGAAACTAACAGGCAACATAGGCTGTCTACATTCGCTCGGCCACCTACCGCATATCGTCTCAACTCGACAATACTGGTGGGCACAAAGGTGTGAAAGAGAAATACATGCAATAGTTAACCCAGGGGGGACTACTGGCTTTCGCTCACCCAAAATTCAAAAGGACATATACAATAACTCTCCTATCCTGAGGGAAGATAATATTGGTGTGCTCGTACAGCTGGACTGAGGACATAGCAAGGTGATGTCGACACTGGAACTAGAGTCTTCTATTTACAGGTTGTCCGCATCAAGCTTGACTGCACATCCTGGAGTGCTGTATCATCCTCACATCTGCAAACAATGACTGGCAGTAGCATTTCCTAAGGAGTGACATTTGACACAAGGGCGGCACTGCCCAGACCTTTTTACAGGATTTACGAGACACACTGGGTGCACATTCTTACAATAACATTATTTCCATGGAATTCCTTATACTACGGGTACCCTTCTAAAATTTTTTTACGTATTTACATGATGTTGTCCACCCTGACTCCGTTATTTACTAACAATACAATGTGTGCGCATTAATACCAATTTCTGCAAGCAAACAATTAGCGTAGCTAGCGTAGGAGTTGGACAAGTCAGTAGGTATGTCAATGTCACAGAAATGTACTGCTGTCCTGGGTCTCAGGTCATAACTATGGAGCCTTACAGGACTGTCATCTGTCATAGTGGTAGCGGGTGAAGAAGTAGACAGGTTGTCACTAGTTTGAGTCTGATTGTGGCTTTGCAACGCCCGCGACTCCAGCTCTGCTTCGGCTTGCACATGGTCAACATACTTCATGTAGTCAAGGTGAGCTTCTTTGATAGTTCCGGTAGCGATCTCCTTAACCTCGAACTTATTGCCGCGGAGCTGTCGTAGAACACGGTAAGGACCAACAAACTTGGGGATAAGTTTATGCATACAAGGGGTCTGCGTCGGGTTGAGCAACATAACTTTGCAACCTGGTTCCACCTTGCTTTCACCATTGTCGATGCTGTTTTTCTGTTGAACAGCGGTTTAGTGCAGAGATACGGCCGTAGACTAGATTGGCTTTATTAGACGAGGAGTGAGTACATAACGGGCAGAGTGTGATGGGAACCGAAAGCCAGACCGCTGCGGGGTAGGATGTTAGTCGTAGGATGGAGGCCGTGGAAGTGAGAGCGGATGGGCATAGTGTCCCACTGACCTCAGCAGGCCTAGAGGGCAGCACCGTAGTGCGCGAGATATGAAACTAACAGGCAGCATAGGCTGTCTACACTTGTAGGTCTCCTCAACCCTGGTACCTTGTTGGTCTTCTCCACGGCCCTGGCACCTTGTAGGTCTTCTCCTCGGTTCTGGACCTTGTAGGTCTTCTCCTCAGCCCTGGTACCTTGTAGGTCTTCTCCTCAACCCTGGTACCTTGTAGGTCTTCTCCTCAACCCTAATACCTTGTAGGTCTTCTCAGCCATGGTACCTTGTAGGTCTTCTCCTCACCTCAGCCCTAGTACCTTGTATGTCTTCTCCTCAGCCATGGTACCTTGTAGGTCTTCTCCTCAGCCATGGTACCCTGTAGGTCTTCTCCTCAGCCATGGTACCTTGAAGGTCTTCTCCTCAGCCATGGTACCCTGTAGGTCTTCTCCTCAGCCATGGTACCTTGTAGGTCTTCTCAGCCATTGCACCTTGTAGGTCTTCTCCTCAGTCCTGGTACCTTGTAGGTCATCCCTCAATTCTGATACCTGGAAGGACAGAGACTGCAACCTTCACAGACAAGGACTAGATAACATGGGGACCTGATGGTGTGCCAAAATGGGTTTTAAAGTGCAGGAGCCTTGGTCGTCAACATGAACAAAAATAGATAAACCTGATTCTTTCTATGAAGTAGGATAATTATTGCTGCCATATCCACCAAACGCTCCTTAAACCAGTAACCTTTTACCTAGAACTTAGGAGGTGATCTTGTCAGATCAATATCTGGTTCTTGGATGATAGTACCCTAACTGGCACTACAGAATCTCTTCTAGAGGACATCAGAAAAATTAAAAACATGGGAGAGAGCCTGGGCCCATCTTTAAACCCCACCAAATGCGAAATAGTTTCTACCAATCGACAGATCATTCAGAATATTAGTGCTGTTTTACCAGGAGCACGAACCATTGATCCAGCCAACAGCACTCTCCTTGGTGCTCCTCTTGGGCTCAATGCCATTGATCTGATCCTAGAAAAGAAAATCTCAAGACCTCAGGACGATGGAAGGTAGGATGAAAGACAATCGATACACATGATGCCTTCTACCTACTCACCAGGTGCCTGTCAATCACAAAACTTACCTACTTCCTGAGATGCTCCCCAGCCTTCAGCAGCCCGAAACTCAAGGAATATGACTCTCATGCTAGAGTGTGTATTGAATCTTTCTCCTAAAGATGGACAGTGGTTGCAAGCCTCACTTCCAGTCAGGCTTGGGGGGCTGGGAGTACGCAAATCCTCCCAGAATACCCTATCCTCTTTCCATAGCATCAAACGAGTTAATAAAACAAATTCTTCAGGACAACCTCAATGACTTCGGATTAGCTGGAGATTCATAATCTTTGATATATTGTACCAATGCATTCATGTTTGTGTTTTCTGTCAATGTATTCTGTCGTCTATTAATAAAGTTCACATAGAATATAGAATATAGGAGTGGTAGGAGAAGAAAATATTCAAACAGCTCCGGGGAGAACCTTGAGTATTCCCTGAGGTACGTTTATTGTCTTCTCACGAAAGCGCTAGGAGTGGTTGTTTTGCATATTGTGATATCACCTGTTTACTGTGATCTTATTGCGTATATATAATATATATATATATATATATATATATATATATATATATATATATATATATATATATATATATATATATATATATATATATATATATATATATATATATATATATATGTATTTTGTCTTGAAATAAAGTTTGTAAAAAAGATGGGGTGGTAGGGAAGTGGAATATTCAAATGGCTTCAGAAAGAAATCTAAATATTCTTCCTTGAAGTCTTTTATCCACTTCTCCGAGGCAATGGGTCCCACAATTGACACCAGAGGTGGACCCCATCTTATATATATATATATATATATATATATATATATATATATATATATATATATATATATATATATATATATATATTTAAATTGACAGAACAGGCGAAATGTTCACAAACACTAATCTCAGGTTGCAGTGCTCTACCACCGTACCATACTGGTCCAATACCTTGGCGCCCAGCAAACGCTGGACGTTTCGGTCCAAGGCAGCCAGTCTTCAGACAGGTGGTGCATGCAGGGGATAACATGGAAAGCTGAAAACCACCTGCCTGAAAGCTGGCGGCTGCCTTGGACACAAACGTCTATCGATAGCTGGGCGCCAAGGTATTGGACCAGTGTGATAAGGTGGTAGAGCACTGCTACCTTGTTCCAAGGTTCGTAGGTTCGAGTCTCCTTCGACCTGAGATTAGTGTTTGTGAATATATATATATATATATATATGTTCTTGTACGTAGTTAAGTTATAATATCCATATTTCCTTTCTTCCACTCTTTCTTTCCTCTGTTGTGTATAATTTCTCAATCGTCCGTATCTCCTCTGTTTTTCACAAATCAATTTGTCAGGCTAAAAGCTGTTATTATACCTCAGCTCATTTAAAAGCCCCAGCTCTATCTAAGGTATACTACCACCCCATGATGCAACTCACTTGCTGCTAGGTGAATATGGGCAGCAGGTGCAAGGAAACATGCCCAAAGTTTTCACAGGTTATCCTGAGAGATGGGAATCCCTAAGTAATAGTTGCTCTAGTCCTGCTCACAGAAAACCTTTCGAGCTGTCATAGCTTAAGACCCTTGACTGGAATAATTGACGGTATCCTTATAGTCCTGCTGAGGTCTTCCATCTCAGGCTGAGGTCTTCCATCTCAGGCTGAGGTCTTCCATCTCAGGCTGAGGTCTTCCATCTCAGGCTGAGTCTCCATCTCGGCTGAGTCTATTCAGGCTGAGTCTTCATTAGGCTGAGGCCTTAGCTGAGATGAAACTAGGCTTCGTCCTTCGTGATGGAATATGACTGGGAAAATATTCCTAGATATTTTCCTAAAGAATTTCCTAAAGAATGAAAATTTTCATTTATTTCATCCTCATACATATTTTGTAATACTGACACCAGAAATGATTAGCATTAACTAAATGAACCTTTACGACAGATTTATAATTTTTAAGAATAATATTTGGTTATGTGTTATTTATATATCTTGATGTGTAGCTTTAGAGTTATGCTAATTATAACTACAAAGTTATTTCGAATTTATTTTGATAACGATCTGTATTACTTTGTTTATAACTGCAAAAAATATTCTTTTTAAAATACTCCAAGTGATACTTAATTATGAATGTTATTAGTAAGTGGTTATAAATCCTACAAACTGGAAAAAAAAAGATACTGAAGATAGGAAAATTAAAATTTTAAAACAAAATCTCGCCTATAGACCAAGAAAGAGTTCATGGTAGGGAGAACCATTTATAGACGGAGAGAATATGTAATGAGGCAGTGTGAGGTGCTGTCTCATCTTAGGGCAGGTAAAGGGTGCGTTGCTTCCTGATGATGATCATCTTTCTAGAATGTATGAGGAGAAACTCAAAGCAATGCATTCAATTTTCTTGTTGCCACATATAACTGTATTAGTTCTGAACTAAACAATGTGATTATGCTAACGGTACGAAGCAAAACACAGGAACAAAACCATACTATTTATCTTCCCTGACGTGAACATGATCAGAAGCTGCTCTCTCTCACTCGAGATCACTTGATCACACTTAAAATGGGACGGTGTAGATTTCTGCATTTTCCTCGAGTTAGGCGTTGATCTATGATCTTGTGATGTTTGATGGTGACGGTGATGCTGGTACCATTACTGTACATAGACTTCTTATTCTGGTACCATTACTGTACATAGACTTCTTATTCTGGTACCATTACTGTACATAGACTTCTCAAAAAGATCTCCTCTGGAGCACAATTAGATTTTTATGTGCATTTCTGAAGCACCTGTAGAGCCTTTGTAGAACAGCAATGGAACACCACAGGTGCACCATTGGAGTACCTTTAGTGCGTACTGTTCCGTGACTGGAACAATACACTGATAACCCGCACACAGGAGAGAGAGGAGCTTACGACGACGTTTCGGTCCGACTTGGACCATTTAGAAGTTTCATTGACGCAAAAGAATGAGACAGCCAGTATATATATATATATATATATATATATATATATATGTAGGAATTCAAGAGCAGGCGAAATATTCACAAACACTGATCTCTGGCCGACGGAGACTCGACCCTACGAACCTTGTGACAGGAACGCAGTGCTACCGACCGTACCACACTGGACCATACCTTGGATCCAGCTCACGCTAGACGTTGATCAAGGCACCCAGCTTTCAGGCAGGTGGCTTACAGCTTTTCATCTCATCCCTGCATGCATCGACACAACTAGAGATTTATACAATGCAGGTGGCTGTAAGCCACCTGCCTGAAAGCTGGTGCCTGGATCAACGTCTAGCGTGAGCTGGATGCAAGGTATTGGCCAGTGTGGTACGGTCGGTAAAGCACTGCGTTCCGTACAGGTTCGTAGGGTCGAGTCTCCGTCGGCAAGATCAGTGTTTGTATTTCGCCTGCTCTTGCGAATTCCTAGCATTGTATAAATCTCTAGTTGTGTCGATGCATGCAGGGGATGAGATGAAAGCTGTAAGCCACCTGCCTGAAAGCTGGGTGCCTTGGATCAACGTCTAGCGTGAGCTGGATGCCAAGGTATTGGTCAGTGTGGTACGGTCGGTAAAGCACTGCGTTCCTGTCACAAGGTTCGTAGGGTCGAGTCTCCGTCGGCCAGAGATCAGTGTTTGTGAATATTTCGCCTGCTCTTGCGAATTCCTAGCATTGTATAAATCTCTAGTTGTGTCGATGCATGCAGGGGATGAGATGAAAAGCTGTAAGCCACCTGCCTGAAAGCTGGGTGCCTTGGATCAACGTCTAGCGTGAGCTGGATGCCAAGGTATTGGTCCAGTGTGGTACGGTCGGTAAAGCACTGCGTTCTTGTCACAAGGTTCGTAGGGTCGAGTCTCCGTCGGCCAGAGATCAGTGTTATATATATATATATATATATATATATATATATATATATATATATATATATATATATATATATATATATATATATACATATATAGGCGAGAGGGACAGGGAAGGGACAAAGAGAGGAAGACAAAGCAGTGGTCGTGGAAGTAGTAGTAGTTGAAGAAGTAGTGGTAGTAGAAAGTAGGGAGAGTAGTTTTAGTGGCACAAAAGATAGGAAGGGGAGTGAAGGATGAAGGAGGGCAATGACAATGATAGTAGCAATATTAGTAGTACAGTAGTGGTAGTAGTCGAAGAAGTGGAATAATCCTAGGGATTAAAAAAAGAGCACAACAGGAGAGCTAAGGGCCCACACAGGGTAGGATCTTTGAAATTCCTCAGAACATCAGAGGAACACCTCTGGAGGACATAGGGAGCGCTTCTGGAGCATTCTTAGTACACCTGAGAAACATTTCTGGAGCACTTCTGGCTGAGAGCCTCGCTGCAGGTCACTAATTCTCGATAACTGTCAGGTTCTCCGTCAGTCTTCTAAATGCAATTAAGTCCATCCCACCTGCTACCATTCCCGTCCACCTTCCGTATTCTATTCATTTCTAATTATTTCCATATTTTATTATGCTTATTTTTAAAAATCTTAATGTATTTATTATTAATTAGCCAACTATCATTAATTATAATAATTTGCTAAATTTTGTTGTTACATTTTTTGTTTTCTTTTTTTTCCTATCAATTACATTTATCTTAATTTTCATCCTTCCACTTTTAATACTTTTCTCTTCCATCCCTTATTTCATCCCCTTCTCAAGTTTTCCATCCACTCTCCAGTATTCACAATATTCTCTCCCTCTCATTTAATTTCAGAGTTTTTTTTTTCAAGTTTACTTTTTATATCTCGCTACTGAATCTTCAGTACTCACCCAGGTTGTCACTTCCCATCACACCCACTTTAGTACTCACTCCAGGTTGTCACTTCCCATCACACCCACGTCAGTACTTACTCCAGGTTGTCACTTGTTGCATGCAAAGAGTATGTAACCTTTATTCGGAGCATGTTAACACACCCACATAGGCTCCCCTCCAACCAGCGAACCATCGTTAAGGGTTTGGTGATGAGGGCCCCATCATCAAATCAACGACTCGGTTCAGCCAATTAAATGCGAGTTTAACAATGACAAAAGGTGACGTGGTTACCACTCGCAGTTTGTCATTGGAATTCCTGCATAGAGCTGGTTGTGGAAAGTTGTCTGTCTTTTGGCTGCTGCTTAGCCTAGACAACTGTGGCGTGCACTAAACACTACTCCTTTGTATATAGTGTACATAGGTGTAAATATCACTTTGTTATACTTGGTGAAGGAAAAGACAAAAGTCTTATATAATCACAATTACTTGGTGAAGGAAAAGATAAAAGTTTGGAATTAATCTAGCTGATTTTTGAAGAAATACAATTTCAATACATCTTCTACTGTGTTTCTTTGCTCCAAGCTTCCTTTACACTCAGGTTAACAGGCCATTGAACCTGAGGTTGTAATATCACTTCTCATCACACCCACGTCAGTACTCACTCCAGGTTGTCACTTCCCATCACACCCACTTCAGTACTCACGCCAGGTTATCACTTCCCATCACACCCACGTCAGTACTTACTCCAGGTTGTCACTTCTCATCACACCCACGTCAGTACTCACTCCAGGTTGTCACTTCCCATCACACCCACATCAGTACTTACTCTAGGTTGTCACTTCCCATCACACCCACGTCAGTACTTTCTCCAGGTTGTCACTTCTCATCACACCCACGTCAGTACTCACTCCAGGTTGTCACTTCCCATCACACCCACGTCAGTACTCACTCCAGGTTGTCACTTCCCATCACACCCACGTCAGTACTCACTCCAGGTTGTCACTTCCATCACACCCACGTCAGTACTCACTCCAGGTTGTCACTTCCCATCACACCCACGTCAGTACTCACTCCAGGTTGTCACTTCCCATCACACCCACGTCAGTACTCACTCCAGGTTGTCACTTCCCATCACACCCACGTCAGTACTCACTCCAGATTGTCACTGAGGTTGTCACTCCAGGTTGTCACTCCAGGTTGTCACTGAGGTTGTCACTCCAGTTTTCCTTCGCTCACTTTAATCTCTTGAATAAGCATTCACACCTTTATGTAGTATATCTCTTGCTCTTTGTAGTATACCTCATATTGCCTGTGGTATACTACCTCTTATTAACTGTAGTATACCTCCTCTTATTGTCTGTAGTATACCGCTTATTATTGTCTGTAGTACACATCTTATTACCTGTAGTATACTTCTTATTACCTGTAGTATACCTTTTCTTATCTGTAGTGTTCCTCCTCTTGTTGCTTGTAGTATACCTCCTCTTATTGCCTGTAGTATACCTCTTATTGTTTGTACTATACCTCTTATTGTTTGTACTATACCTCTTATTGCTTGTACTATACCTCCTTTTATTGCTTGTACTATACCTCCTCTTTTTGCTTGTACTATACCTCCTCTTATTGCTTGTACTATACCTTCTCTTATTGCTTGTACTATACCTCCTCTTTTTGCTTGTACTCTACCTCTTATTGCTTTTAGAATACCTCTTATTGTTTGTTGTATACCTCTTATTGCTTGTTGTATACCTCCTCTTATTGCTTGTAGTATACCTCCTCTTATTGCTTGTAGTATACCTCTTGTTGCTTGTACTATACCTCTTATTGCTTGTACTATACCTCCTATTGTTTGTAATATACCTCCTATTGATTGTACTATACCTCCTATTGCTTGTTGGATACCTCCTCTTATTGCTTGTTTTATACCTCCTCTTATTGCTTGTTTTATACCTCCTCTTATTGCTTGAACTACACCTCTTACTGCTTGTGGTATACCTCTTCTTATTGCTTGTTGTATACCTCCTCTTATTGCTTGAACTACACCTCTTATTGCCTGTGGTATACCTAATCTTATTGCTTGTAGTATACCTCATCTTATTGCTTGTATTATACCTCTTGTTGCTTGTACTATACCTCATCTTATTGCTTGTAGTATACCTCCTCTTATTGCTTGTAGTATACCTCATCTTATTGCTTGTATTATACCTCTTGTTGCTTGTACTATACCTCATATTATTGCCTGTAACATACATATCGCAACACTTTTCCTGCAACATTCACCTCTCACATTAACTATATCATTCCACTAACAGTAACATACCACCTTCACATTATCTGTATCTTACATTACCTTTAATATAACATCACTTCCATTACCTGCTACGTCAGACCCTCAATATATCAGTTACATAACACCTCACTATATCTTGCTTTATATAAAGTGTAATACTTACCATCACTGATAACATCACTTAGAAGTTACAAGTGGCAGGTTCAGGAGCAAATTCGTTTACATTATACATTAGGCTACCTTGAGGTCGAGCCCTGACAATCTCTCCTACCTTCATTTTCCATTTTTCTCATATTCCGTCTCTTCATACGCATTTCCCCTTCCTCCTGTTTATTCAGTTATTTCCATGTAAATTATCCATTTGCATTTCATGTGTCATCTATCCATCTCCTCACTCTGGTTTTTATTATCTTGTCTCACTGCCCACTCAGTCACTGTGCTGCACATCATCTTTACTGTTGTCTACCTCCCTACTCCCTCAACCTCCCTCCTGTTACTGTACATTTTCCATCTATACATTATTTGTCCCTCGTTCATTCACTCGTTTCAATAAATTATATGGAATTTTCCATTCCTTAGACATTTGTCATTTCTCTCTAATTCATTTATATTTTTTTTCTCTTCCTATTTTTCCCCTTTCGTCCTCATTTTCCTTTCCTTATTCGTCTTATTCTCTCCCCACCTCACTTAGTATTTCGGTGGAGCAGTATTTGACCACGCTACGACCAGAGGTCGCTGCACACCAACTTAACGCTAATAACCAATATCCAAATGCCCGTGATGTTCCTCGCGCTCCACCGCACTAAAGTTTAATTATAAATTTCGTTGAAGTAAAAACAAATAAAAATGTTGGCGAGGTTAAATGTGTGAGCTGAGTGCGCCTGCGCGTGTGTACTACAATAGTCGTATTCCAAAGGTTGCGTTTCAGCTCCTGGCCCAAACTGTTAAATCTAGTGAATATACTAATGCTCAAACTGCCAAACTCCCTATCTAAATCATAGTGATTTCTAAATACTTTGAGACCAAAGACGTATTTTATATTAACAAATCTACACTAAACGTTTATTTTTTTAGCTGCTGCCAAACTCCTCTAGCCTTTTCTAATGTCCAAATTGTCGTCACAATGTTCCAGGTCTTCTAGGTTCAGCAGCATGAGCATTTTTACTCGCTACTCGGAGGTTATCTTAGACTCTCTTATCACGTATGTTCATCCCTCAGCTCTGGTGGTGCCTTGAAGATCAGTCTCTCTCTATTCTAGTTCCTAGTAGGTCATCCGCTCAACTCGGATATCTCGTGGTCAGATCCTCACCACTGCTTCCTTGTAGACCTTGTACCTCGTTGATCAAATCAGCTGCGCTACCTCCTAGCTCATACCCTCAGCTCTGGTGCAGTCTGCAAAAACTTCACACTACGCTGATCCAGGTGAGGTTGCAGAAGGACTTGAATGTGAGACTTGACTCTCTCGTATTCCCGAGCTATTCTATCAGTGCTTCCTCCTCATAAGACTATACAATGCCCACTGTTCTGTGTGGGATGTAGACTGTCCAGACAAGGGTGACACAAGAGAGTCGAACAAGAATCTTTCATCCAGCAAAGACTGCAAGAGGACACTTTTGCAGCTCTTGCTGGATCCCCAACCCACCGCCAGGTTCTAGGAAGCTCCTCAGGATTCGACCTCTTGTATTACAGTTCTTTGTATCTGAAAATCAGATGATCTGCTTTTTCAAAACTTATATGGCAATGATTATTTTCCTCAGATGACCTTCCAAACTGCATCCTCCCCAGCCCTCCTTCAGAGTTCAGGCACTGTATCCTCCCCAGCCCTCCTTCAGAGTTCAGGCACTCTACTTTCCACCTTCAAAATTCTAGTTCGGGTAACGATTTCCCTGAATCCCTTCATAAGTGTCACCATGCTCACACTCTAACAGCACGTCAAATCATAAAAAAAATACTTGCCTCTACTCACTCCTAACACGCTCACACAGGCCTGTTGGAGGTCCAAGCCCTTAGCATTCAAAACCCCTTTATCCCGTCCCACCGATCATTCCTAGGATGACCCCTAACCTCCTTTCTTACACTCCAGATTCATTTAGCCTTCGTCATCCTATTTTGTTGCAGCCTCTCTAAATGCCCGATCACCTCAGTAACACCAGCTCAGTAACACCATCTCAGTAACACCACCTCAGCCCTCGGAATAATACAATATTTTTGGTAAGCTAACATCCTGTAATAATGTTGGACAGATGTGCACATTTTATTGTGGTGAAACGTTGCCACAATAAAATGACGAATTAGATGCATGTGTTAAGCTAACACTCTAACACCAGGTCCTAATGTTCATACTCCGAATTCTCTGCATAATATTCACACTGCACAATCCCTCAAATACGGCATCTCCACTGCCTTCAGCTTCCTCATTGCTGGAACGTTTAAAACCAATGCTTCACACCAATCCAAGAGTGTTGGTAGCACTATACTCTAGTACATTCAGCTTTTTAACTCCTTGGATGAAGTGTTTTGTGCCCACAGACGTCGAAACACTCTGTCCACTTTTTTCCCCTCGTCACTTCTGTGGTTGACATCATCTCTCATAAAACATAGTCAACAAATTCACTCATAAATATCTAAGCATATTTACTTCCTCCAATCTGATATTAAATCTCTCGTTACTTAGATTTATTGATACTTCATCACCTTCCTCTTTTCAATGATCATTAATTTCCTACTTTCACATTCCCTCCCAGTAGAGGCCATGTCATTGCACCAGTAGAGGCCATGTCATTGCACCAGTAGAGGCCATGTCATTGCACCAGTAGAGGCCATGTCATTGCACCAGTAGAGGCCATGTCATTGCACCAGTAGAGGCCATGTCATTGCACCAGTAGAGACCATGTCATTGCACCAGTAGAGACCATGTCATTGCACCAGTAGAGACCATGTCATTGCACCAGTAGAGACCATGTCATTGCACCAGTAGACACCATGTCATTGCACCAGTAGAGACCATGTCATTGCACCAGTAGAGACCATGTCATTGCACCAGTAGAGACCATGTCATTGCACCAGTAGAGACCATGTCATTGCACCAGTAGAGACCATGTCATTGCACCAGTAGAAACCATGTCATTGCACCAGTAGAGACCATGTCATTGCAAAAACCAACTGTTACAACACTCACTTTATTATAGGTTTATTATCTATAAATCCCACACCTCTTCCCAACACCCTTGCTATCACTTATTTTACAACTTCATCTACAAATATGTTAAACACCCATGTTGACATCATGCATCCCTTTCAAAGGCCTTCTACAGGAAAATAATCTCACTCTTTATTACATTCCCAAACCCACGTCTCCCTATCCAAATAATCCCTCTTTACTGCTTTCAGTAACCTACCACCTATTCCATACATTTGCGATATTTGCAACATGCTCCTCTTTCCTCTTTATCATATTTTTGGTCTTAATCTATGAATGCAATAAACATTTCCTTACATTTATCTAAGAATTGTTCACTAATATTCTTCATTATAAAATATTCCACCTTCCCAGTGCCTCCACCTCTCCATTTAATAGATTCTCTCGTTTGTTTTTAACTGACAAATGCATTTCTTCTCTAGGATTTCTTAACTTAAATGATCTCACCCCAAAACGTTTTCTTATTTCCCGCAAAATTTGGTGATAAAGCCTCACCTAGCATCTAATTAGATCTCATTTTTCACTCCCTCACCTCTCTTTCCTTCTCTCTTTCTCTCTCCGTATACTCCGCTCTCAGTATATCACTTTTGCATTATAAAAACCTCTCACGTGTCAACTTTTATTTCCCTCCTTACCATCCCTACGGGACCTATTCTTTTATACCCACAAGTCTCTCCTGGATACTACCACTGACTCTTAAATCTACCTTATACGTACCTACTCGACCTCCTTGTCATTACCTACATTCTCTCTAGCTCGGCTTCCTCTCAAAAGATGTTTATATCTTACTCGATCTATTTCCTCCTTTAATTTATAAACTTTCTCTTCTCTTTTGCTCACCAATGGCATTCTTCTTGTAGTGTATCTATCTCGAGCTCTCACAGTAGCTACCATTAAAAAGTTATCTGATATATCTGTCGCCATTTTAAAAACATGTACATCAACAAGTCTACCCATTGAACTTTTATCTATTAATATATAGTCCAACAAACCAGTGTTATTATTGTACATGAATATATGGATTATCACTATTAAAACAAAGATGTATTCTATATTAACTATGGGGATGCCATTGCTGCAAAGGTCACTCATCAATCTCACCAGCCATTATTTACACACGAAACCTTGCTAAGAACAGTCTACATTCTTTGTAATATAGTCAGATTAAAACCATTTAAAGTCAATTGGCTGCTATTCCTTCTAGGAATCAGGGCCTAAGTGCCTTTTATGACATAAGGTTCTATGTCAGCAAATATCTTTTATACTTATATGGTTACTTTGATATTGAACAAATCGAGGGAAACTCCGTATTAGATGAGATGAGTGAAACTAGTCCCTTGCTTGAGCATACTTGTCTTCCAGCAACATTATCTGAAACATTAGCCTGGCAAATGGGTACTGGAAATCAACTCTGGGTTAAAAGAAGTTAGGGAAGGGCCAAGAAGACCATAAACTGAGTACAGGCTCGTAAGAAAAAGCTGCAGTCCTCACTCACTGAGGACCTCGGAGTGAGCATAATACCGAACATTTTGACCGAGGTACACCTCAAAAGAAAAGTCTTTTCGGCAACTGTGTCTTTGGCAAACCTATGATTAGCATTCAGGAAAATTAACGAGGAGTAATTAACGACTCTATATATCCCATGTGTTAGATACATTTTTGTAAAATGAAGTACCAGCTTCTAACATAAACACTTGAAAGCATGTTAAGATACTGGAAGAAGTAAACATGTTTACAACGAGAAAAATCTAAGAGCCAAGGAGTATGAGCGATGAGAGGAGTTGAAAGGAAATACCTCTGGTGGTATTAGAGGAGACCAGGATCAGGAGAGATAAATTAACATTATCGTGGACAGGGATAGGCTATCTTGAAACAGTTACTGGAGGGCACAATAGCAAGTCAGTATCACAGATGAGTCACTGGGATATCAGGAAAAACTTCATCAGCTGCAGAGGGTTCAAGCATTGGAGTGACCTGGATAAGAATTGACAAAGCTTTAAATAACCTGAATTATAAAGCTCACGAAGCAGGGAGAGACAGTTAATCCAGTAAAAGTGAGACACGACCTCTGCACCACAAATGAGTCCACACAGTTGAGTACTCTCGACTATCTAGTGCCTCACACCTCGTCCTTTAAAGCTCAATTCATTTTCATTAGAGTGACTCCATTTTATTTTTATTTGATTGTCATTTACAAGCATGCATCATTTACAAGCATGCATCATTTGATATTATCAACATCTATAATAAACAGACACAGTAGATGTTTTAAGTATCTGTCTGTTTCAATTAAATTAGAGATATAACATTATACAAAACGGAATTTTTTAAGAGATGCTTCTATTGTTTACAAGGATAATGAAAACCCTTTTTAAACTCTCAATTTAAAAATAGTTAGTTATTGATCACCGAGTCATTATAATTGATAAGTGATGACTCGGTGATAAGTGATGACTTGGTGATAAGTGATGACTCAGTGATGTGATCTCATGATAAGTGATGACTTGGAGATAGTGATGACCAGTGATAAAGTGATGACTCGGTGATATGTGACTCTATAAGTGATGCTCGGTGATAAGTGATGACTCGTGATCAGTGATGACCGGTGATAAACTCAATTTATAAATGACTGGTTGATAATGATACTCGAGTCATAATGAATCATGATAAGTGATGACTCGGTGATAAGTGATGACTTGGTGATAAGTGATGACTCAGTGATAAGTGATGACTCGGTGATAAGTGATGACTCGGTGATAAGTGATGACTCGTGATAAGTGATGACTCGGTGATCAGTGATGACTCGGTGATCAGTGATGACTCGGTGATAAGTGATGACTCGGTGATCAGTGATGACTCGGTGATCAACTCATTATTTTTTTCATTTCTCTGCTGCATCTATTCAGCTCTGGGGATCCTATATATGATTCATATCTATATAATTCTTGTCCAGCCCTTCTGAATCATATCATACATTTTTTTTTAAGTTTTACTTATGTTGTGTACATAAGACTACTGGGACATACATGCCATGTGTTTTAGTCACTTGTGTAATGGTAAAACTTACGTCTAAAATTAAGACATGTTACACCTAAAACCTGCTGTGAAAACCACTAACCTACCGAGTAGCATAATAAATATTTCAATAAATTTACAAGGTTTCCTGCAAGTATAGTAAAAGTTTCTATTCCCCAGTCAGTAGAGTTTTTACTTAAAATCAGTAAGAAACTTTAAGAACCCGAGACCCTCGTCCTGTCAAACCATTTACTTAACTGCCAATTTACCATTTCATTAACCCCTATTTAAAATAAATAAGAGTTTCTGCAAGGGAAAAACCTGTAGTAGATACTTCATACTGACACATTTGCCTCTCTATCTGCCTTTTTTTTTAATCCGAATCCTGACATTCAACAATCTTCAGATTATTCTGTGCCCTTAAAAGAGGGGAGAGCGTTTATAATAGTTAAGGCCCATTATCCCCCTCCTCCCCCCCAAAAAAAAAAGAGATACCTTACTATTCATAATGTCAAAATTATTTACCCCACATTTACCTGGCAATATATGACCCCAATGGATTTATTTAGCTGATCCCTTTGAAAGTTAATTAAAACCTGATCTATGGGCCAACCAGTGAAGAAAGAGACAGCAAATGAATTAAGGGGAATATTATACGAAACTCTAGAAAAGAAAATACGTTCAGGAAAATAGAGAAGCAAAGATGAAGAAAATTTTAGGAAAATAGTAGATAGGCAGAGAAAAGAGAGACCTGTGAATAGCAAAGTACCATGAGTAGAGGAACATGGAGACTGACTCCCACTTAACATTGAGAGAGTGTTGACATACCTTCTCCCACACCTCTCCTCTACCCTCTCTCTCCTCAACCTACATAATACCTCTTCCCACAATCTCTCTCTCTCTCTCTCTCTCTCTCTCTCTCTCTCTCTCTCTCTCTCTCTCTCTCTCTCTCTCTGATAGCATTTCCTATATTTGCTGGCAAGTATATATACCTTCATATTGCATTACATTGTTTAGGATAACATTAAGTGTATGGTAAGGGTAAACAGCTATTTAATAAATTTGACTATAGTCACAGTTAAATTTCAATATGACAATTCTTTTCTAAATAATGCATGTGTCCTTTTCTCGTGTTTCACCTATTTCTGAAGGGTCTGCAGTTGTATGGACACAATCAGTTTAGATTTAGAAAGGGCATAGGAAAGTATTGGTTTAGAAATAGGGTAGTTGATGAGTGGAACAGTCTACCTAGTAAGTGTGATAAATGGTTTTGAAAACCGACAAGTTGAAGAATTGAGACACTTATTCTGTATAATAAAATAAATAAAATTTACACATTTTATTTTAAAATTTCTGAAACATATTTACAAAGTTAAAAATGAGCAGTTTTTCCTACATTTGCGAGCATGCAACAAATCACTTTCCCGTTTAAGCCCCCAAATGTTGTCTCCCATCATGTTTCCATTATAAGATCCCTGATATCTGTGTTCAAAGTTCATTATATCTTGGTGAAAGCGCTGCCCTTGCTCCTCTGAGTATGCTTCCATATTCTCCTTGAAATTGTCAAGATAAGCATCAAGGAACATCCTACAGCCCATCTGACCATAGCATTCTACCAAGGTCTCAACAAGTTCGACATAATTGTCAGCCTTGTTGTTGCCCAGAAAACCCTGTGCTACAACAACAAACTTCTCACAGGCTTCCTTTTCCTTTTCTGTGAGCTTCTTTAGAAATTCTGAGCACTCCATGATTTTCCTGACTTGTGGTCCATTGAAGATGCCAGCCTTCACCTTTGCCTCTGCTAGCTTGGGAAAGAAGTCTTGAAGATACCTGAAGGCTGCAGACTGTTTGTCAAGAGCTGTAACAAAGTGTTTCATTAGCCCTAGTTTGATGTGTAATGGAGGAAACAAAACCTTTTGAGGATCCACCAATTGTTTATGTTTGATATTATGTCTTCCAATTGAGAACTCAGTTCTTTGAGGTCAGTGCTTCCTCTGGTAATGTGCTGCTCTGTCTCTACTATCCCAATGACAGAGATAACAGGGAAACTTGGTAAAAACCTCCTTGGAGTTCCATCAAAAATGCCACCATTTTGAAGTCTCCAATAACCTCCCAGCCATACTTAACATAGTTCAAAGCTTCCAGTAGAAGTTTTGACACTGTTGTAGTCCTCCTTAAGATGCACTGAATGAGCCAAAGGAAGAGATGGATACTTGTTCCCATCGTGCAGAAGTACAGCTTTTAGGTCTTCTGGAGGAGCTCTCAATGAAGACTCTCCACTCATCTAGATTGCATGCAATTCAAATTGCATCAAATAGGCCTGATACATCATTACAGTAGCACAACCTGTCTTCATTAGTGAAGAAGCTTGAGAAATGTTGGTGACATTTTCTTTGGCTTGTCACTTGCACACTTTCATCCACCAAGTCCCACTTCTTGAGCCTTGAAATCAAAAGATCTCTGATAAGGTCATTGAGGTCTGTTTGGTTTGGGTAGTAAGGATTCCTCCCAACAGCTGCATCTGTGAGATCATTGTCTTGTTCACTGTGCTTTCATTTTCTGATTTGCTGCTTTCTTCTTCTGACGGTTGACTTCTTTCTGGAGGTGTAGATACAGGAAGATCAGCACTGTGTGGTACTGGTACAAGAGATGAGGGAAAGTCTGGATAAGAAATAGCAGGTGCATTTTTCCCAGTTCGGCATTTGGAAGGATCCATCAGGCAGAAGTAGCAGTTGGTTGAGTGATCAGTGGGTTCACGCCATATTCTAGGAACACCAAACTTCATGGCTCTTTTTTCTCCTCTATACCATCCTGAAAAAGAACAAAATAATTAGTTTCTGTGCATACATTTCATTTAAAAAATATTCCTATTCAAGATTTTACCCTTCTTATAACTGACTTTCTTACCTTCCAATATTTTCTTACAATGATCACAAGCAACATGAGGTGCCCAGGTCTTGTTTTGGTCCTAACTGGCATGCCAAAATATGCTTTGTAAGCTTCACTCATTTTTTTAGACGCTATTACAGAGAACTTCTTTGCTCTTGCCATAATTAATTGACCACATATGTAGCAGAATGCATCTGGAGAATGATTGCAACCTCTTGATGCCATTTCAATTCTTCTGATGTGTCTTCTCAGGCAGCCAGAGCTGAACTGAATGCTGGTTTGTGAACCCCTGTTTTTATATTTGCCAAGCAAAACCCTAGAACATAATAGTTTTACATCATTCTTGAAAGTGTTCCACAAGTGTCCTGACCACAAAAGCAAAGTTCTGGGATCAAAATTGCTTTTTTAAATTTTGTTTAGTTATAAAGGATTGGAAAATGATGCTTATTTCCCAGGAACACCACAAAAGTTAAATTTTGTTACATAGTGTTAAGGTCGATCGCTAGCACACTCGGCTCACACACTGAGGTCCGGGGATCGAATCTCCTCCGGTACGGCTGGAAAACATTAGGGACGTGTTTCCATAAGACACCTGCTGTCCCTGTCCCTGTTCACCCATCAATTTAAAATGGGTACCTGGGTGTTATCAGACTGGTGTGGGTCTCATCCTGGGACAAAACTGACCTAACTTGCCCGAAATGTTCAGCATAGGAAGCGGCTTTCTATGTAGTAGTATGTCATTGATGTCAGTTAGGCCTGTATACCTTGTAAATAAAGATATTATTATTATTATATTATTATTGTTATTAACAGAGAGACAAAGAAAACGGCAGACGTACATGCTCTAGAAAGACACAGGCAAAAAAATGCACGGACTAAACCAGATAAAAACACTGAACAATAATAGTGATTTAATTTTTCATGAGTGCGTTAACCAATTTAAAGTGACCTGGCAGTTACCACAGTTTTGTAAACTAAAAGTTCTGATGAAAAACAACACAATTGACGTTGTTGTGACACACCATGTCAACAACAAGCAACCGGTCATAAACAAGGAATAATTTTAAATTTATAAAAAAAATCATATGAAAAATCCTTATGGACAATATGCTGAGCTTAAGTTATTTGAGTGGTGGTTCTACGAACTTATTATTTCAGTCCAGAGGCTTTTAATATAATAAATCATTATTTAAATAGCAGTAAATGTTTACTGAGTGTTCCACTAAAATATTCACTCCTATAATTTAAGTTCCTGAAGAGAGATATCACAGAGAAGAAAGAAAGGTAATTTAACAAATAGGATAGAGTATGAATGCAAAACAGTAAACGAAACTATATAACGAAGTGTGTGGAAACACTTGAGGGTAATCATTAGAAGATCGTTACTTGTGTAGGAAGAGTATCCCACATACTCTTTAAACCCAAATTATCGTTAGAGACAAATTGCCAGAACCTCTTCTCACGAAGGAGACAAATGAGCTGCAGCTAAGTTTACTCCAGATACTTGGAAGGTCCAGAGCATTTTGAAACCTCCAGAGAGCTTCAGGAGATAAAGAGTAACAAGAGGTTTGTTAATCTCCTCTTAATAGGAGCTGAAACCAAAACTTAGTTGAGTCTAACAGAAAACACAAATGATCCCCGACAACCATCCCATCTAACACTGTACATTAGTCCAGTGTGCAAAAGTTAATTAAGCTTTTCTTAGGATTTAACTAGGATCTAATTTAGTAGGTTAATTAGCGACTCTTTACAAGTAAGCAATATTTTTAAAATCTACATGATAGTTGTGGCGAACAGACGGATAAGTTGCATTCAGGCGGTGAAATAAACAACTAATCAGATGACTTTGTGTTAACAGCTTAAGTTGCATGGTGACAAAGGCGTTGAAGCAAGTCAACATAACATGTGTCAAATTGCACACACAAACGCTGACGCAGAGAGTTTACAAGACGCTGCTTTCAAAGATCACGTGTGGCACCTACGGGGAGGAAAAAAATGCTATATCTGGAGTCTTTCCGAACAACGGGAATAACATTTTCGTCAAGCTGAACTCTAAGATGACGTGGTAAAAGGCATATGTTTCTAGTAGTATCACATGCTCGGTGTCAACTACGTTGTCACTGTCAAGCAATGTACGTGGGTCAAAGTAATTTATCTTCTTCTTGAAGCTGGCGAGGCATATTTCAGAGGAGATTCAAAGGCATACTGAGCATCTTGCACACAAAAATCAGTGAGTGGACTGTGGTTTCCCTGCTGTGAGTGACAACATGAACTTATTTTCGATTACTACGTCTTGCTATACCATAATGTGAGATATTTATGTCCACCGGAAACAGGTCCAAGTGATATGTGGGATAGAGGCGCACATATAGGATTTGCTCAGGCTATTGTCATGTGTCTTACACGGAGTCAACAGAGTCAGAGACAGCAGCCGCAGCAGCAGCAGCGATAGTAGACTGATGAGATTGTTGTTGGTAGACCATAAATGGTGGTGGAACACCAAGGTGAAGATGTAGGAGCTGTCTAAGTGAAGGTGGTGGAGGCTGTGTAAATGCTGGATGCTGTAGCGGAGGAAGCAGGGAAGGTGGACGAGGTACTAACATCAGGATGGATGGATGCGGTGACCACGTTAGGGCAGCAGAAGGCTTAGCAGACGTCTGAACAGGTGAATGAAACCACGATGTCTGTGGCAGAAGATATAATGGAACGAGTGGAAGGAATCTGCATGCCATCTCTGGAAGAAAATGCAGTGTGGTTGATAGCATGAATTTTGTAACTATCATGAGTGGGAACATGACAGTCAGAAACCAGGGAACACAGAATATGTTGACTTACTGACAATGGAACAGTGCCCCCTATCCCTACGTAATAATTTTTCATTATATAATAATAGTGGCGGCTTATTCAAAATACATTAGTTCATAGTGGAGGCTATAGTGCACAGCCCAATATAGGACACCTATACAAATGCGTTGGATTGTATTAAATGTAGCACACAGAGGAATAGTGTCGGTTCTGGTGGTTCTGACAATTGGACCAAAGTCTCCCTAAGAACCTTGTGGGATAAAATATGACCTAACTATGGCCATTGTACCTTTAGGGGCTCTGGTGGTCTGGTGGCTAAAGCTCTCGCTTCACACGGCGAGGGCCTGGGTTCGATTCCCAGCCAGGGCAGAAACATTGGGCGTGTTTCTTTACACCTGTTGTCTATGTTCCCCATCAGTAAAATGGGTACCTGGGTGTTAGTCGACTGGTGTGAGTCGCATCCTGGGACACTAACCTAATCTGCCCGAAATGCTCAGCATAACAAGGGACTTTCTATATAGTAGTATGTCATTGATGTCAGCTAGGCCTGTATACCATGTACATGTACTTGTAGTAAATAAAGATAAAGATAAAGGGTAAACTACATATGTCTCCCCTTTACATGAGTTCCCCTTTATATGAGTCGCATTGAACCGTTTTCTAAGATATGGAAAATACCCAGACATTTGCCAGATATCAATATTTAGAATGATAAGCCTTTTACATCATATCAAAAGTTGACGGAATTCTTGATTGTCATGCCACTAATTGTTACGCTCGTCGGGCTGCCACGATGTTATCAGTGCTTGTGGGATGACGGTCTTATGATGCCTTAAAAAATAGTCAACCTTCCAGGCACCAGACATTGGCGTAAGTGGCACGCCTGGGCTCTTATCCTCCCTTATTCTAGCAAAAACGCTCACTCTGAACATGTTTGCTCGGATTTTATCCTCTGTCCTGCAACATTTCAAGCTCCTGATGATGTGTTGATTGCAACACGAAAGGCCTAGAGCTATGTTAATGTAAAAATTAATAATTTTGTACCAAAAGAACCTTAGAAAACTGACCTAACCTTTTTATAACAAGCGCAGTTTAATTTAGCCTAACCCAGCAAAATATATTTTAGATAAGTTTACAATTATTTAATAATAAACAAAAATGATGAAATATATTTCGTTAGGTTCAGAATTATTTTTGCGAAATTATTGCTTACACAAATTTACGCTTGCCCTATTCGACAAGAAGTGCATTGCTATTTAAGCCCAAATCGCAAGTTTTACCTATTCATTGGCCACCCAGTAGTTAGACTGTTGGGTTTAGTCCTGACTCTTTCTCTTCTACTTCAGTTCTTCCTCTCACCGGCTATTCTTCTTTAGTCCCCACTTTCCCCTCGCCCCTAGTGGGTCCTTACCTGAGAGTCTGAACTGAACTACCTATTCAGCACGACATATATATATTATATAGATAGATAGCACGTTTTACGGGAAGACATCCAAAATTCTGAGACAAGTTAGCCCACTCCAACTTAAGGGTAGTGAAGTATTCAAAGTCACTCTGCTGGGATACATTGACAATTAGTACCACGTGGATATATTAAAAGCCAGTAATAAAATAGAATTTTTCTGCAGGGGTAAGAAGACCAAGTATTTGGTCACAGACCAGGCCGCGTTGGCGTTGACCCCCGGAACCCTCTCCACGTATACACTCCTGCGAGGTCTTCGATGAAGAAAAGTCTTGCAAAGATCCAAGTGGCAGGAAGAACAGACAGGTGGAAGAACGGACGACAATACTGGATAACACACTAAGTAAATACAGTTTGTGGTTTTTGCTTGTATTGACGTGGATTCTACAGCAGGGGCATAAAATAGGTGCAAGAGACAAAGGATGACAAAGTTGATCCTAAATATCAGAAATATTCTGAGGGGCCCTGAATCTGCACTCTCTAGAAAGACGTAGAATTAGGGGGAATATGATTGAGGTGTATAAATGGAAAACAGGAATAAATAAAGGGAATATAAATAGCGTACTTAAAATGTCTAGCCAAGACAGGACTCGCAGCAATGGTTTTAACTTGGAAAAATTCAGATTCAGGAAGGATATAGGAAAGCACTGGTTTGGTAATATAGTTGTGGATGAGTGGATCAAACTCCCGAGTATCGTCATAGAAGCTAAGACGTTGTGTAGTTTTAGGTTAGATAAATACATGAGTGGGTGTGGGTGGGTGTGAGTTCGACCTGACTTGCTTGTGTTAATAGGTCTGATGCCAACCTTCCATAAGTGGATGTGACATGACCTGACTAGGTGGGTCATTGGTTTAAGCCGGGAGGTGACTTGGACCTCCCTCACATGGGCCAGTACGCCTCCTGCAGTGTTCTTTCCTTCTTATGTTCTTATGTTTGGACCAAGCGTGGGACAGGGAAGATAACTGGAGATGTTATTAGCGGGGAGAGTCGCTTGAGAGGGAGGCTGACCCCTGTGGAAAATATAGCTCGTATTTTCCAAAATCCGTTGCACCTATCCTCCAGTTAGGGAAATGGAGGCATAAGGGACGATAGAGACGCCAAGCAAGGTGTCACTTATAATAATAATTATATCTTTATTTCTACAAGTACATGTACATGGTATACAGGCCTAGATGACATCAATGACCTACTACTACATAGAAAGCCCCTTGTTATGCAGAGCATTTCGGACAAATTAGGTCAGTTTTGTCCCAGGATGCGACCCACACTAGT
The DNA here is from genome assembly GCA_009830355.1 of Cherax destructor. Taxonomy (NCBI): domain Eukaryota; kingdom Metazoa; phylum Arthropoda; class Malacostraca; order Decapoda; family Parastacidae; genus Cherax; species Cherax destructor. The sequence continues at coordinate 8,910 of WNWK01013053.1, read as the reverse complement.
CGACAAACACCCAGGTACCCATTTTCCCTTTTCATTACTACTACATATATTTAGGCTAAGGTGGGCGTCATTGATAATTATCAATGATGACCACAGGAGAGTGTCGCACAGTATAGTCCAAGATACTCTCCACCAAATACGCCAGTCCTACTGGATACCACAGGGCACCCAGAGTGTCAACAACCAGATAAGGCGTGGTCTGCCATGTCAGCATACCCCTGAGTCAGGGGCTCATTCATTCAGACACGGGAGTCTGGCCGGCACCTTTGAAGCATCCCATAAACACTACTGTACACCACAGGGGAAACGTCGCTGTGTGGCCACCACCAACTGCCCAGGGCCACCTACCTTGAACTGCCCATCGAGAGGTAGACCCTGAGAGTCACCCAGAGTCCCGACGGAGCCTCTGATAGCTCAGAGACTCCGCAGGGTGTGTTATTTTTTACTGGTGGAATGCCAACTTATACAGTAAAATGTGACACTGTACTTATCTTCGTCGCTAGGTCAACCTTCCGCAGCTGCATCCAGAAGGTTCCCTCGATGAGACCCAGTATTCCACCACCACGGAGCTGTATGGGTGAGTAATTAAATGTAAATCCTTATATATTGCCCCAAAGGAACATATACCCATATGTCAGTCAGTGTAGGGACTGAACTGATACTCACGGGTTTGGACTAAAAAGTCCACACATTACCGCCGTCAGTAGATAAATTTTGATGCTCCTGTCACACAAGAACTGCGCAGTCCCCTGCCCAAGAAGATATATCAAACTTTACCTTGCTCGTTGTAATATGAGCAATGGTGTTGGCTCCACCATACACAGTGGGAAATGCTGTCTTGATTGTAGAACGTTACTGATGAGTCACCGTCTTGTTCGATGAAGCACACTCTCAATTGTCTCTCTACGTTTGTCTTTTAGCAGTATTAAGAAGCTGCGCACACTTCTTTGTAATGTACTGCTATTTTATGATTAATTGTCAATAAACGCGTTGGAACAGAGTTCTTATCGGATGCGCACAATAAAGGTTCCTTTGTTAGGTCAAAGCTCGTGCCGCAGCTCCCGTCCTCTTTTGCTGGTTAGTTCAGTCTAACGCCCTCCTGTGCTCCCCGCCTCAGTTTGCTCGGTATCGCTGACCTAAGCACAAATTCCCCACTTGCTCAACGCTGCAACAGTTTGCAATTCAAATGCTTGTGTTCTTTAAATATTTAGATCACTGAGAGCACAAGATTGTTTTTTCAAGTGTAGAAAGTGAAACAGTAGTTTTCTTTAACTTTCCTGCTTCGGCAAAGAGAGTCAATTTCTCTCTATTGTCTATCACTCATATACACTACCAATAACCTCAAGAGGCTTGGTATACGTGCCTCAGTGTCGCTTAGGGTACAAACATCTGTTACTAATTAAACTGTTGACCAGGAAGCCCTTCAGCCCTTGAGAGGGCTGAAGGGGGCTGAAAGGGCTGATACCCCCCCTTTTTTGGAGAATTTTCTCCACAGGGTACGATAGCCCATGACCTAGGTTGTCTATGTAAAACACCATTACCCCCCCCTCCACCTGAGTATCGAAAATATTGCTCGTATTTTCCAGAATCGGTTACGCCTACACTCCAATTGGAAGAATGGGGGGCATAAGGGGGCAAAGTGACAGCAAGCGAGGTTTCACTTCTGTATATACATTTAAATTTCATGAACTTACCCTAGTCACAATGCATTCACAGGCTACTGCATTATATAGGCTAAGTTAGAGAGAGTCGTTAACTTACTGTAATAATTATGTGTCCCATACTAAAAAAATGTCTGCGAGATTTAGGCAATAAGAACTATGATGAAAGGTTGAAAACATTAAAAATGCCCAGGTAGGTTAATAGAGTTAAAGGGGAGTTATAGGGGAATAAGCCCGTATACCTGGTAAGGTGTATGGTAGATTTATTACTAAATATATAAAGTAAAATGGACTGCAGGATCGCAGGTGAACAAGGAGGTTTTAGGAAGGGTAGGTGATGTGTAGACCAAGTGTTTACACTGGAGCATATAGACGATCTTTATTTAGATAAGGGTAAGGAAGTTTTCGTTGCATTTATGGATTTAGAAATGGCATATGATAGGGTGGATAGAGAAGCAATGTGCCAGATGTTGCAAGTATATGGAATAGGTGGTAGGTTACTGAAAGCAGTTTTTACAAGGACTGTGAGGCTCAGATTAGGAAATGTAGGAGAGGGAGATTATTTTCCAATAAAAATAATCCTTAGTCAGAGATGCGTGATGTTACCATGGTTGTCTAATATATTTATAGACGAGCTTGTAAGAAAGTGACTGTTGGGGTTTTAGCAAGAGGTGTGGAATTAAAAGATAAAAAATCTAACACAAAATGGGAACTGTTATAGATGATTTTTTGCTGATGACACTGTGCTTTAGGGAGCTTCTGAGGAGTAGTCTCAGAAGTTGGTGAACGAATCTGGTAAGGTATGTAAAAGAAGGAAATTAAATGTGAACTTTGGAAAGAGAAAAAATGATGAAGGTAGCGAGAGACTAGATACCAGATTGGAGAGAGGAAGTATGGAGAAAATGAATGTGTTCAGATATTTGGGAGTGGAAGAGGTGATCCATAGAATTGACCAAAGGAAAAATATGAGTGGTGAATTAAGGAATCTGTGGAGACAAAAAACATTATCCATAGGAGCAGAAAAGGAAAATGTATGAGAGTATAGTGTTGCCATGAGGTGTTACAGCAAGCAGGAGGCTGGTATCAGTGGCGATGTCGTAGCTTGAAGATTAGGAACACATGCGGGTTTCTAAACGTATTATCCAAATAGATGAGGATGGAACAAAATAAGATGACTTGTAAGGCATACTAATCTGTAGTGGAGGGAAATCAGAGTAGGGGTCGTCCTAGGAAAGGTTTGAGGGAGAGGGTGAATGAGGCTTTGGGTGCAAGTGGCTTAGGCATCCAGTAAGCGGGTGTGAGCGTGTTAGACAGGAGTGAGTGGAGGCAAGGGGCTTTTATGATTTGATGTGCTATTGGAGTGTGAGGAAAGTAACATTTATGAAAGAATTCAGGGAAACCGGTTAGCCGGACTTGAGTCCTGGAGGTGGAAAGTACTCTGAAGGAGAGGTGTTGATATGTTGCAGTTTTTGAACTGTATTATCGACACGCCTCTGGCAAGACTGGAGTGAGTGATAATGAAAGTGTATTTTCTTTTACGAGTCACCCTGCCTTGGTGGGAGACAGCGGGTGTGTTAAAAATAGTTACTGATAGAGGTAACTTGATCCATTATGTGGTTTGGCCTAAACAAGGGCTATTTGCAGACGTTATTGCTACTTACATCCATGTCATAAGTAAATTTTATAGTAAAAATGCACCAGTAACTTAAGCTGAATATTCAACAAATCTGATGGTACGCAAGTCATCGATCGTCTACAACGAATCTAAGACTTATTTCAGCCCAAATGTTATTTGAAAAAAACACTTCTAACTGAGCCTTACGAAACTTTCTTAAGTAATCTGATGAACAAGAAGAGTCTAGTTATGCAAATGAAACAAAAATTTCAGAATGGAGGTACTGAGAGAGACGTTGGCAAGGATGATGCTGATATACCAATAACAGAGATGTTATGTTCTTATAAGAAGCAACAGAAAATCTGCAAGGACGAATACTGTTTTTGAGACTTAGTTTTCCACTATTTTTAATAACATTAGAGAGTCAATTTTAATTGTTTATGCAATCAGATGTGGCTGGGCTACCACATCTTCTTTTTTAATGGACTTGCAAAACTGAAAACGTTTAATCTCCTCGTGAAAGATAGTTTTTTGCAAGAGATTTTGTTGATATTCAACAATCTTCGGTCAAGTTATGATGAAGCAGCAGCAGTTGAATAACAGTTTTCTTGTTGTTCTACATAAAGTGAACAGAGTAACAAATCTCAGTCATTATGGACACGTAACCTTTAACAGATCAGTCATTATGGACACGTAACCTTTAACAGATCAGTCATTATGGACACGTAACCTGTAACAGATCAGTCATTATGGACACGTAACCTTTAACAGATCAGTCATTATGGACACGTAACCTTTAACAGATCAGTCATTATGGACACGTAACCTTTAACAGATCAGTCATTATGGACACGTAACCTTTAACAGATCAGTCAGCCACAAAAATTATGCTATGTTCTTATTAAGTCTTCCTCTCAACTCTTCAGCAGCTCGAGGACATTCTTGTGGCATTGATCAGGAAGTTCAGACTTAGCGAGGAGAAACACTGAAGCCTGAGCTGAGGGGATGGAGAAGAACTCAAAATTCTCTGTCACCAGTCTATACACCGGAGGCCTCAGCTCCACCCAAGTTCTGGAAACTTATCTCATGTGGATACAAATTAGACTGAGAGAAGAGGAGTGGTTGTGTTAAAGCTAGTTTGTACTGTTCTTCAAGTAACAGTTACTACCTTCGTCATAACTGCTTATACCTTCAAGCAGTAAAAGATCCCACAGATGATGTTGGTATTGCAGATGAGTAGGAAAGTAATAGTATTTAAAATCACGTCATTACCAGGAACTAAGTGAATTTAGGCCTACTGTAAAAATGAATAAATGAATAAATGTATACACACAAGCATGAAAAAAAAGACATTACATCTTAAAAATATGTATTTCGCTTTCCTAAATAGAAAATTTCCCGCCCTAAAACTTCATCTCTATGAATTTTTACTAAAAACTTGTCGTATTTGAGATAACACAAAACTGAACGCAAAAAGCAAAAATCTGGCAGTACGCCTAAACTCGCCCTCCACATCAAAATTTATTTTGCAATTTTTCTCACAGTTTAAACGTTTATCGTCATATGCACTATTTTCCAAAAACAGAGAGGAAAACAAGTAAAAAAAACCACTCAGAGGGACGTGGGGTGAAAAAAAAAACCTTCCAGCAGTCGCACGGACACCAACTCTTGACCATTTTTTTTCTACAGCATTTAAGAGTTTAGATGGAAAATTTCAGATCTATAAAATATATCTGTTACTTATCCAAGTCTGACTGGACTAATAGAGGACAGAAAAACAAGTCGGGAAATTGGATCACCTTGAAGACGGTGTTATGGAGTCTGGCGTCATATATAATTTTAGAAGCAGGAACCACAGAGCCCAGGAAGCTAGGGAGAAGTGAACTGGGCAAGTTGAAAGGCGGGGTCAAGAGCTGAGACTTAACCCCAGCATCTTAACATTGAAAGGAAAAGATAAGTGCACACACACACACACACACATATACACACACACACACACATACACACACACACACACACACACATACACTCAGAGCCCCATGGGGGTCCTGAATCATGGAGAGCCAAGATGATGGATGTGGTACTGGAAAACCTCATGCATCAACATATTAGAGACACTACCAGAGAGAGAGGTGGGGATGATCCAGCAAGACTGGACCTAGTATTCACCTTGAGTAGTTCGGACATCGAGGATATCACATATGAAAGGCCCCTTGGAGCTAGTGATCATTTGGTTCTGTGTTTTGATTATATAGTTGAGCTACAAGTGGAGAGGGGAGCAGGAATAGGAAGGGAGAAACGAAACTACAAAAGGGGGGACTACACAGGCATGAAGAACTTCCTACAAGACGTTCAGTGGGAGAGAGAATTGGCAGGAAAACCAGTAAAAGAAATGATGGAATATGTGACAACCAAATGCAAAGAGGCAGAGGAGAGGTTTGTTCCCAAGGGAAACAGAAGTAATGGGAAGACCAGAACGAGTCCTTGGTTCAGCCAGAGGTGTAGGGAGGCAAAAAGTAAGTGTAATAGAGAATGGAAAAAGTACAGAAGACAAAGGACCCAGGAAAATAAAGAGATTAGCCGAAGAGCCAGAAACGAATATGCACAGGTAAGAAGGAGGCTCAGCGACAATATGAAAATGATATAGCATCAAAAGTCAAGTCTGACCCGAAGCTGTTGTATAGCCACATCAGGAGGAAAACAACAGTCAAGGACCAGGTAATCAGGCTGAGAAAGGAAGGTGGGGAGTTCACAATAAACGACCAAGAGGTATGTGAGGAGCTCAACATGAGATTTAAAGAAGTATTTACACAGGAGACAGGAAGGACTCCAGGAATTCAGAATAGGGAGGTATACCAACAAGTGCTGGATGAAATACACACAACCGAGGAGGAGGTGAAGAAGCTGCTATGTGAACTCGATACCTCAAAAGCGGTGGGACCGGACAACATTTCTCCGTGGGTCCTTAGAGAGGGAGCAGAGATGTTGTGTGTGCCACTAACACAAATCTTCAACACATCCATTGAAACTGGGCAACTACCTGAGGCGTGGAAGATGGCAAATGTAGCCCCAAATTTTTTAAGAAAGGAGACAGACACGAGGCATTAAACTACAGACCTGTGTCACTGACGTGTATAGTATGCAAAGTCATGGAGAAGATCATCAGGAGGAGAGTGGTGGAGCACCTAGAAAGACACAAGCTTATAAACGACAACCAGCACGGTTTCAGGGAAGGAAAATCCTGTGTCACAAACCTACTGGAGTTTTATGACAAGGTAACAGAAGTAAGACACGAGAGAGAGGGGTGGATAGACTGCATTTTTTTGGACTGCAAGAAGGCGTTCGACACAGTTCCTCACAAGAGATTAATGCAAAAGCTAGAGGATCAGGCACACGTAACAGGAAAAGCACTGCAATGGATCAGAGAATATCTGACAGGGAGGCAACAACGAGTCATGGTACGTGACGAGATGTCAGAGTGGGCACCTGTGACGAGTGGAGTTCCACAAGGGTCAGTCCTAGGACCTGTACTGTTTTTGGTATATGTGAATGACATAACGGAAGGGGTAGACTCAGAAGTGTCACTATTTGCAGATGATGTGAAGTTAATGAGAAGAATCAAATCAATCGAGGATCAGGCAGGACTACAAAGAGACCTGGACAGGCTGCAAGCCTGGTCCAGTAAGTGGCTCCTTGAATTTAACCCTGCCAAATGTAAAGTCATGAATATCGGGGAAGGGCAAAGAAGACCGCAGACAGAGTATAGTCTAGGTGGCCAAAGACTGCAAACCTCACTCAAAGAAAAGATCTTGGGGTGAGTATAATACCGAGCACATCTCCTGAGGCACACATCAATCAGATAACTGCTGCAGCATATGGGCGGCTGGCAAACCTAAGAATAGCGTTCCAATACCTCACTAAGGAATCATTCAAGACTCTGTATACCATATACGTCAGGCCCATACTGGAGTATGCAGCACCAGTTTGGAACCCACACCTGGTCAAGCACGTCAAGAAATTAGAGAAAGTGCAAAGGTTTGCAACAAGACTAGTCCCAGAGCTAAGGGGATTGTCCTACGAAGAAAGGTTAAGGGAAATCGGCCTGACGACACTAGAGGACAGGAGGGTTAGGGGAGACATGATAACGACATATAAAATACTGCGAGGAATAGATAAGGTGGACAGAGACAAGATGTTCCAGAGAGGGGACACAGAAACAAGGGGTCACAATTGGAAGTTGAAGACTCCTATGAGTCAAAGGGATGTTAGGAAGTATTTCTTCAGTCATAGAGTTGTCAGGAAGTGGAATAGCTTAGAAAGCGACATAGTTGAGGCAGGAACCATACATAGTTTTAAGACTAGGTTTGATAAAGCTCATGGAGCAGGGAGAGAGAGGACCTAGTAGCAATCAGTGAAGAGGCGGGGCCAGGAGCTATGAATCGACCCCTGCAACCACAAATAGGTGAGTACAAATAGGTGAGTACATGCACACACACACACACACACACACGTTATGTTAAGGGAAATCGACCTGACGACACTGGAGGACAGGAGAGATAGGGGAGACATGATAACAACATATAAGATACTGAGAGGAATTGACAAAGTGGACAGAGACAGAATGTTCCAGAGATGGGACACAACAACAAGGGGACACAGATGGAAGTTGAAGACTCAGATGAATCACAGAGATGTTAGGAAGTATTTCTTCAGTCACAGAGTTGTCGGGAAGTGGAATAGTTTAGGGAAGCGATGTAGTGGAGGCAGGCTCTATACATAGCTTTAAGCAGAGGTATGATAAAGCTCATGGCGCAGGGAGAGTGACCCAGTAGCGGCCAGTGAAGAGGCGGGGCCAGGAGCTTTGACTCGACCCCTGCAACCACAACTAGGTGAGCAACTAGGTGAGTACACACACACAAACTGGTGCTGCATACTCCAATATGGGCCTAACGTATATGGTGTACAGAGTCTTGAACGATTCCATACTGAGGTATCGGAACGCTATTCTCAGGTTTGCCAGGCACCCATATGGTGCAGCAGTTATCTGGTTGATGTGCTCGGTATTATACTCACACACACACGTCTAGCGTTAGCTGGGCGCCAAGGTATTGGACCAGTGTGGTACGGTGAGTAGAGCACTACCTACCATGTTCCAATGTTCGTAGGTTCGAGTCTCCTTTAACCTGTGATTAATGTTTGAGAAAATTTCGCTTGTTCTTCTAATTCTAAACACACGCACACACAAACTATATATATATATATATATATATATATATATATATATATATATATATATATATATATATATATATATATATATATATATATATATGTCGTGCCGAATAAGTAAAACTTGCAATTTTAGCTTAAATAGCACCGCTCTTCTTGCCGAATAAGGCAAGAGAAAATTTGTGTATGCAATAATTTTGCAAAAATCGTTCTGAACCTAACGAAAAAATATATTTCATTGTGTTTGTTTATTATAAAATCATTGTAAACTTATCTAAAATATATTTAGTTGGAATAGGCTAAATTGCGCTAGTTATAATATGGTTAGGTAAGTTTTCTAAGGTCTTTTGGTACAAAATTATTATTTTTTACATAAACATAAATGAAAAATATATCTTTAAATGT